>APFE030279451.1:10021-67448 GCA_000404065.3 Pinus taeda
TCCGAGAGAGAGACCGGAGAGAGCCTTCTCCTGCCCCGTAGGGCTAGCTACGAGGCTGAATGGTTTGATGTAGCTTTAAGATTTGCCTTTCTCAGCCTGAGGTGAAATTTCAAGCGCTAACACAACCAAAAGGCTTCAAGACTTTTAATCAAGAGTCTCATGTGTGCAAACTCAAGCAAGTGTTTTACGATCTCAAGCAAGCACCCCGTGCTTAGTACACCAGGATCGATAGTTATCTAACCGGTTTGGGCTTCACCAAAAGTGAAGCGGATGCAAACCTCTATCATATATTGGTAGAAGGTAAATTGTTGATCATTGTCTTATATGTTGATGATTTTTTTTTAATTGGTGATTAGCAGTTGATCAAATCTTGCAAGGAGGACCTTGCAAGAGAGTTTGAAACTAAAGACATGGGTCTCATGCACTACTTCCTCAAATTCAAAGTATGGCAAGGCGATGGGGAATTGTTTGTCTCTCAAGGAAAGTATGCCAACAAGATACTTCAGAGGTTCTCCATGGACAATTGGAAACCCATGGAGACACCTCTAGTGACCAACAGGAGGAAGGAGGATGCCACTTCAGTGAGGAAGTGGATGCTACTATTTACTGGAAGTTGGTGGGTTCACTAATGTATCGTGTGAACACACGACTAGATATGTGTTATACAGAAAACCAATTGAGCCAATCTATGGTTAGGCCAACCAAGTTATTTTAGGAGGTAGCTCAGCATGTTCTACGATACCTCAAAGGCACTACTCAGCTTGGACTATGGTATAAACAGGGGGAGTGAAGCTATGTGGCTTCACAGATGTAGATTGGGCGGGGAGTCCATCAGATTGAAAGAGTACATAAGGTGGAATTTTCAGTGTTGGGTCTGCAGTGGTTTCTTGGTACAACGGGAAGCAAATATCTGTCGTAGTAAACTCGACAGAAGTATAATACATGGTTGCTAGTCAAGCAGCATGTGAGGCGATCTAGATGAGAAAGATACTTGTTATATTGCTTCGTCAAATGATGGATTCAACTGCAATCTATTGTGATAATCAAAGTTTCATCAAGCTCTATGAAAATCCTTGTTTTCCAAGATTGATCCAAGCATATAGATATCTGGTATCACCATTTGCGGGATTGTGTGTAGAGGCGGATAATGATGTTGCATTACATTTCGATAGAGGAAAAAGATGGTGACATTTTGACAAATGCCTTGTCAAGAGGGAAGTTTGAGTTCCAAATATGTAGGATATGGGTGGTTAATAATCCATTTCTTGCTGAGAGGGAGTGTTGAAAAATGCAACGATAAATTCTCAGTTTGATTTTTCCTTGATTAAATTGAGAAAAATCAAATTTCCACATTAATGGACAACTTGGATGATGTTAACTTGCATGGCATGGCTTGTGTCACCCAACTTACTCAGTAAATTCTAGTTGGAGGAGTTAGAGTTCAGTTAAGCATGTGTGATTGCTAATTTGTAGCAACCAAGGTCAGTTATCTAACGCTGTTTTCAGTTAAACTAGTTCCAATTGTTGGAGGAACTAGTGGAGGGTCAAGTTGTGTAGTGGGACTTCAATCAAACTTAGTGATCATCTAGTTAATTGATCAATCAACCCAAAATAGCTAGTGCATATAGATAATTTGAGTTATGTAGTTGAGGTGGAGATTCCAAGGTAGTGTAACATCAGTTGTAGACTAGTCTAGAGTGTACAAGTGTTGCTTGCAGTCAGATGATCGGCCTAAGGAATTGTGCAATTAAATTTGAGGAATTTCCTAAATAATAGGGGCTTAATTCCTTAGGGAACAATGTAAGGAAATAGGAGCTCAAGCAAAGGCAAAATTTGACTAAGTCTGGGTCATAGGTCATCAACAAGCAGAGAGATAGGTTATGCACTTGCACGGTGTGCTCAGTTGAGCAAATAAATTGTAATACATCTCTATTCATTTGATTAATGCAAGCAGGCATTGGGGTTTTTTGCAAGTTTCTTTCCTAAATAAAAATACTTGTTCCATGTGTGTTATTTCTTCTTGCATGTCTGAGATTTTTGTTCTAGATTGTGAATTACTTTCCACATAGCAGCGTAGTAAGTGTCTATCTTGTGATTTTGATTAAAACTTCAAGACGATTGCAAATCTACAGCCTAAGGGAAGAAGTGAGAAAAGGAGGTGGGATTAGATTCTTTAGGGAATAAATCAAAAAAGGAGGAGTTGATCCCTCCTCCTATGCAGTTCCTCTCGAGAGAGTATCCCACTATCCTACACAAATATTGCTTTATGATGTCTTGGAAGAATTGGTAAAAGTGAGATGAGAACCCATCAGGTCCACGCTGAAGGAGAACACAATTTGTTTGTTTTCATCTTCTATTGGTAGAGTAGTAAGTATGTGATTCATTGAAGTAGTGATTGACATTGGAACTTGGCTTATAATGTAATTTTTTGTCCCTTCGGGAGGGGATTTACCTATCTATACAAAGAGATAAAGTGTTGGGTAGCCTCAACCTTGATTTGTTAGAATTCATCGACCTTGTTGCCTTGCATAATAATCTCCTGGATGTTGTTTTTCCATTCTTGATGTTTGGCTTGATTGTGAAAAAACTTGGTGTTCTTGTCCCCATCTTGGAGCTAAACAATATGAGATTTCAAATGCCATATTTCTTCTTTTTCTTTCAAGATGGAATTGTATTTAGCAAAGATTTCCTTCTCTTGGAAAAGAATCTCATCAGAGACCCGATCTGACTCCATTATAGATTTTATTTTTCCTATTTTTTATTTGAACTCATGGATAGGCACTTGCATGTCTTGTTGTGACCCATGTTTTAATTTGTTCCTTCAGTCTCTTTATTTTGTGCTCCCATATATGGATTGGGCTACCAGAAGCACAAAATTTCCACATTGAAGATATTGGCTCCCTGAAACTTAGATCCGAGATCTAAATGGAGCTGAATCTAAAGGGGATCGACCCATAGTTAATGGTTGTTTCTATTTCCAGTCTGACAAGATGGTGATCTTATCTGCTCTAGGGAAGGATGTAATATATGGCTATCACTCTTTGGCGTAAGAAAGAGTCAAAAATAAGGAATCGGTCCAAGCAAGTTGTGATGTGACCAGGGCCTGTTCTATGATTATTCCAAGTGTATTGATGGGTGGTAGGTTTAATCTAAATCCATTGGATTTGTTGAATAAGATCTTCGATGGATTCTTGAAAAGGGTCTTAGATTCGGCAACCTTCCTTTTTTTCCCATTTGTGGAGGATAGCATTGAAGTTATTGTGTATTGTACTATGCAAATTCTTCATAGATTCCTTTAAGGAAAAAAGAGAGGACCAACAATCTTGATTTTCTCATAAATGCGCTGCCATGTAGATATTGATGATAGAGCATTCCTTATTTGTGGGAAGATATAATAGAGCATTAGCTAACCAATGGGTCAAAGAATAGAATTACGAAAATTAGAGGTGCTAAGGATTCTACAAGGTGCATAGGCTGCCTGAAGATCCCTTTGAACTGATAGTTGTAACTCATGACCATTCCATAACTTGTGATGCTTTTGAAGGATCTCTTATTCCTCCATCTTAGTCTCCTAGAGTAAGGCCACTAAGGGATTTTATCTTTTATTACGGAGTTACTACCATCATTCTTTTTTCAGACCCCAAACCCCTGCAGTTCTAGGACAGGACTTTCATAAGTTACCTCTAGCATGGGGGGATTTAGATGGGGCTATCATGTTGCCTTCCATATTTCCTTTGTTGGTTGTTTATGTGTTTTAGGGGTCCAACATGCATTGAATACCTAATTTTGTTTCCTTTTCAATCTTCTCAATTCATACATCCCTATTGGTTTTTTGTCCTTTCCTGCTCTACCGATCTAATTCTTTCTACTTTTCTTCTTCCGATTTTTCATCGGTTGAGATAGCAAGGGTAGATCCTACTTTAGCCACTCTAAGGGAGAGGAATACGTCTTCTATTTTTTATTTTCCAACTATTTTTGGATCTTAATCTATGATTGGACTAGTTACTTCTATTTTTTTAGTCCACTCTCCTAGATAGGGAGTTAGTTCAATGGAGGGAGGTGAGGTTGAGGGATTTCCCCCTGTTCCTTGACCAGGTTTAAAGCTTAAAATGTGTTCCCATTAGCACCTTCATTCCCAACTTTACTAGATCCCTCTCCACTACCTCGACCCAATATTCTTGGGGAAAGGGGTCCTTTGCCTTTGGATCCTTCTTTCTCCCATTGGTTGCTTTGGTTATATTGCTATTGATTTGGCCCTTTTCTTCTTTTATCTTATTGCCACTGCTCATCATCCTCTCCTTTTTTAGGTTGCTCCTTGTTGAAAATTATAGCCATGGTAGATATTTTCATCATGTGAAGAATTAGAAATTTGAATTTTAAATTTACCTCCAAAATATTTTAAAGTCAGCCTCACAATTATTTCAAGTTGGCTAGGGCCCAAAAGGAACCCATTCGACCTCCTTCAAAAGGCTATATAAAGACGACCTCTCCTCCTCATTTGCACACATCGAATTTGTCTTATCTATCTTTGATATAGCGAAATTTAGAAGTAGAAAGGAGGGCAGAAATTTCAGGAGGAGGTTTTGGGATTTCATCTTGTTCTTGAGTATTGGTTTGGTTATTCTCTTGATTTTGTTTTTGATGTATGTTGAACTATAAACTCTCTCTCTCTCTCATATTTAAGAGTTTTTGGGTTTTCCTCTAGCCTCACGGATAATTTCAATGCCTCTTATCTCATGGTTTCTTACTTATTTCTTTTTATTGCTGCTCTTTCATGCTTATGAATGAATTTTCTTATAATTGCTTGATGATGTAAAATGTTAATGCTACTAATGATTGTTTGAAGTTGTTATCTGTATAAGAAAATTATTCTAGCATTACGCTAGAAAATTCAATGCGGTATCAAAGTTGGGAGGCATTGAAGAGCCACATTGATCTTCCTCCACCAAGGCCAATTCAAGTGACTCATCTCATCTCCCATTGTAGTTTGATCTAGTACGAAGTCTATGGAGTTGATTCAAAATTTTTTGTGGATACTTTCTTAAACAAAAAATTTCAGTACATGACCTTTAACCAACACTTAAATTTGGTTGTGAACATGACCATGCACATACCTTAAACAATGCTTCACCAATCCATCAACATAATCAAGAAAAAAATAGAACTCAAGATGTGATAATGGAGTTCGTCCAATGTGGACTATGTCTCTAGGCCTTGGGTCAACAGTGGGGAAGTTGCTTCATTAATCTCAGCAAAAGAAGATGACTACATGGAAAAATCTCTGTCAGCACAAGGATGGAGCTGTCATCTCAAGTGGCAATGTCTCTCCTATAAAGAGACGCTCTCCTTCAAGGAACTATCACTCACAAATACATTCTCCTTTGATAAGACAAATAAATAACTTCTCACAAAAGTGGCATAAAATGGAGACTCTAACATAAGTGGCAACAGGTCCTCTTAAATTCGATGCTCAGATTCAAATCATACTCACCATCGTCATAATCATCTCACAATTCTGAGACCAATGGTTGTAAACATGACTACTTTCTGATGACGTGTCAACATGGCCCTTTTTCAGCACTGCACCACCTCTTTTTTCGTGCAAAGGATCAAACAATGAATTCCTTGCAAAGATTCAAATCTTGCTGCCATGTTGCAACACACAAAGATCACTAGAACCTGCAACATACATCCTTTCTTTCATTGAAATAAAAACAAGTAAATGGCCAAAATGCATCATTATACCTCCCAATCTGAAGATGACCTGAAATGTGTTGCTCAAATGAAAAATAGGTTGCACCATTGGGATCGTTGCGAAAAATCGGTTCAGATGAGTATAAACTTGACCCTATTCTGACACTATCAAAATTGGGCCTCTGGGAATCTAAAAGATTCCTCACAAATTCCTCCTAAAACCATGCAATAGGGTTCCACGCTCGGAGTTCCACGGGGGCAGGTTTCTTCCATCGGTAAAGGTTCCAATATCGAGCTTGGGGTTCCACACTATTTTGGATTACGTGGCCGGTGTTCCACACCCATGGCTCAGCAGAACATTGTTTTAAATATGTTTACATTGGAAGGCATAACAAAGTCTTGTTCCATGGGCTGTTAGCATCCAATTATGTTTATTAACGGGTGGCATGGGATCAAACCCTATCAGCTCACCAATTTTGGTTAACAATGTTTGTATTGAAATGGTCGTCGATAGCCATGTCTAAACTTTTAACAATCTGCCAATTTAAATATTGTCACGATTGTTCGTTCATAGATTTTAAAGCCATACAACAATTCTAATACACCATATAGTTTTGGTTCTAATATATGTGATTAAAGCAACCATATAACAATCTTTTCTTTGGTTTCAAAATATTTGTTGGTTTTAATATGGTTTAATAACCATATATTTAATAACCAATTGTTTTATAACCCATATGCCATTTAATTATATGTGTGTCTGAGACCCACCAAATGCACGTTGGTTTTCATTTTTGTTATAACCAAAGTTATAACCACTTTTTGTTTTATATGGAATTTGTGTTTTTATATGCTTTATATATATATATTTGTCTTTATAGAATTTTTAATATATGTTTTTTTGTCTTTTATGTAGGGAAAGGAGCCAATGATGGAGTTCTATGTGTTATTAGTGAATTGGTCAGTGGGTTGTCACATATGCCTTATGTGTCTTACTTTCATACTTTAACTTGTGAACTTATAACTACAATAAGTTGTCTATATAGACTCAGATTTGAGTATCGTCTATGTCACTAGAATTGTAATAACAAGATTTACAATTTGGACTTGGTTTCATTGAGAGTTGAAGACTTTGATTTTGATGTTTTCTAGAGCCACCTAGGTCACTCCTCCCCTCATGACCTGCAGTCTTGATCTGCATAGCAGATGCCTCTAATAGGCCACCTTCCTGTTGGGTCATTGATTTGTCATCATTTTCATTTGTCTTTGTCATTCATTAAGCCATTACTTTCAACCATCCATTGCACCAATTCACTCACTTGCCACCAGTTTCACCATAATTCTTCATGATGTGTCCCTATATGTCTAAGTGGCTAATTAAAATTGTTTTCCTTCATTTTTAGTAGATTAAGAAGAACTTTGCTTGGTTTTACTAATGATAGTTTTGTCAGTGCAATTTTCTACAACTCAATCAAGTTTTCGTGGCTACCTCCATAGTTGAGGTAGTAGCACTGCTCTAGAAGGAAATCTGGCACATGGACATTGTTTCTAAAGGTTCCAATATGGATTTCTATTGGTCAAATACCGCCCAACTTGCACGTATGGACCTCCAACATCAAATCAAGGGAAAAACACAGCAATTTTGACTAATCAACTTCAGATGTGTTTTCTGAGCAAATGAAAGCGAATTTTGGAAAACGAAAACATGGGTTTTCTTCATCACCGGTCCAATTAAGTTCTCTTTATGTAATTTTCTCAAATTCATTACCATTTGAGAGATTTTTGAAGATATTAGGAGATTTTTCTGTGGATTACGTGGATATACGGTGATGAGACGGGGCGACGGCGGACGGGGTGGCCACATGGCCCTCTGCAACCATCCTAAGATCAAAGTAAATGATACTCAGGGCACCTCGCAGGCGGCATTAAATGCATGCTACAGTCGAGGCAGAGCCATTCCTTGTTTAACCATGGCGCCAGAAAAAATTCCAGTCATTTTGCCCCTATTTCACTGTGCTTGCCCTCCGCAGGCGGAAGAGCCAACTGAGCGAACCAACATGAGGCATCGCTGCTAGATTATGTGCTGCCTTGACTTGGGCAATGGTTACCACCATTCCCATACAAACCTCTGCAACTCGGCTCTTGTCCTCCAACATTCTGTAACCTCTACGCGAAATTCCTCTGTCTATTCTCCTTCTGCTTCCCCTAACTCTTTCTCTGCTCCTATTTCCACCATGGTTCGCCACCGCATGCGTAGCAGACGCGGTGGCACGCAAGGAGGCAGCTCTCGCTCCCCGGCTTTGCATCAACGTAATTCGGTTTCCTTTGCTTCCTCTGCTGAAAATCCCTAGTATCTGAATACCAAAAGTGGCCGAGGCAGAGTAGGCTCCCACTGCTCTAATCGCGAAGAGGCGGTTGTTCACACTGCACCCTTTCCTCTGCCTCTACACCAGGTCCCTCACATGACGCAGTTCTGGTTCCGCAGCTCTCTGAACTGCCAGGTTATTATTGCCACTGTCTCCATCTCCATCACAGAAGAGACTAAGCAGCACATCCCCATGACAATTTCCATGGAGGAGACGCACAAAGCTGGTCCAAGCCGGAATAGAGGAAACAATGAAGAACAAGGTGGTAATGGTGGTCGGAACAGACGGCATGGGAAAGCCACTGCCGGCAGCGCGCATGATGACTTGGGCCTTCAAAGTGACACGTAGGCCGTGGAAAGTCGCATGGAGGACATGTCGAGCCCGCAGGTGGAAGCCGGAAACAGGGAGGGAGGTCATCAGGCAGTGGGACGTGGCGAGGCAGACAACCCAGATGACTGGGCTTGTCCTATTATGGAGGAACCTGCCACAGAGGAATTTGTCGCACGTGTCACGTCTGCCAGGTGGCACTTCTCTTAGTTCTTGGTTTAGTTCTGTCTTGTCTTATGTGGCCTCAGAGTTTTCTGAGGGTCGGCGGTCCAGTCCGGACAAACTGTTGTTTTCTGGGTGGTTTTGTAATGTTGTTTTTTGATAGGGTAGTCTCTTTAGAAAACTGTGGTTAAATATGTTGTCTTTTTGGACTTCTTTTTCTCTTTCAAGCTGGTTTCCCCTTTTTTGGGGCAGTCCCAGACAATGTTCATGGCTGCATGTTGATTAAGGTCGGGTCCCTTTACGGCCAGGAAACTCTGTATCTACTTTTTGTATTACATCAATAGATTAATCTTATTTAGAAAATACATAAATAAATAAGCCAGAACAAGTTATTCTTTAGCAAATTCGTGGCAAGAAGATCATTATGAACATATTTGGGTTCATCTTTTATCCTAAAATCCTTCAAAACATATTTGATTTTATTCTCAAATTGATTTGTTGAGATCTCATGGTAGAATTCATGCAATGAAATTATGAATTCTAACTGCTTCAGAGATCTATAAAACCATTGTAATCTATTTGATGAGGGGATATTATTGTTTGAAAAACTCCATTGTCGCAAATACAAGACTCTGTTTTTGTTTCATTCCTTTGTTGTGCGTGGTATCAATGCATATTTAGTCATGTAGAGGAATTGTGTTATTGGCTACATCTCGCATGAGGACCCCCTCAAATTGGAAGGTTTTCATTAACTGTAGATAACATTTCAATTCTTTGTTTTGTTGTAGCATTTCATTAGTTTGTTTAAATGCTTAGTTTTGATTTTTGAATGAATGCTTAGGATTGTTTTATTAAGATTGCTTAATCATTTTGCTGTAGAATGAAGCGAGATTGATATAGATTTGTAATATAGCTGTGTGAGTAGGATTTTAATTTAGAGTGAATATTTTTTTAGCAATTTGAATTTAGTTTCATTGTCAAGTGTGATTTATTTCAAACAAGAGTGAAGCAAGTGTGATAATTTTATGGTGATTTTAGTTTGCAATTAATTCTTTTAAGCAAGTGTGATCATTTTGATTTTTAGAATAACATATTTATTTTCATAGTTAACATGTGCATCCCGACATCTCAATTTAATTTAGGAATTGCTTAAATAATAAGAACTTCTAGCGGATATAGTGCACATACACTTCATCAGTATACTAGCCCTCATTGACAATTTATGTAAGTAATTACGCCGTAAGGCGTTTCCCTTTGAAATCAACTTTCCTCTTGCCTTATCTGTCTTGCTATGATCCCTCTGATTTCATGTTAGACGATTAAAATATTTACAACCATTAGATTAAAGTTCTTGTTATAACTGAAACTATCCCTATCTTACCTCCTTGAAACCATATAAATAACGACTTCCGTAGGTTTTATGAATGAAACACTGTTCTACGAATCCATGTCCGCTTTCTTGAATCTGCTTATAAATTTCAATTGTCCAGGATCTTGCTTGAATCTCCTGGCCATTATGCAGTCCAATCGTCCACGATCTTGCTTGAATCTCCTGGCCATTGTGCAGGTAAATTTCAAATGGCAAGGGCATAAATTTCAAAATGGAGTGTGTAGTCTCGATTGTTTTTAGTTTTCAATGATTTGCTTTTAATGATTTTGGTTTTAATTGTGAGGATGATTTGTTGTTAATGACTTTGGGTTTTAATTGCGAGGAGTTCCGTGATGGAAAATTGGAAATTGCCAGGATTTCTATGACAAAAACTAGAAATTGCAGAGGTTTTCCAGTTTATGCACGATCTTGGATGAAATATGTTGGGCACTGTGCAGGTAAATTTCAAAATGGAGTGGGTAGTCTCCAAACAACTGTTTTTAGTTCTCGTCCTCCATATACCACAATGCTTCTTTTTAAGAAACCCTAATGTCCAAAGTTGATCTTCCTCCAACCATTTGAAGGGGATTGTACTGCTAGTATGGCATGAATGCCCATGTCACTGTGTTGAGTAATTATCTCAAGGTATGAGACCTTCCATCAAGTTAATGGCCCCCATAAGCAAGATTCCTCTCTTCTCCTTCAATGGGCCTACCTGTGGCGACGAGATCTTGTGCCTTCTTTGAAGAACCCTAGCTTTTAGAATTCAAATTCCTTTGCACTATTGATTTTTTTTGTTTTGCAAGTTTAAATTTAGGCACATTGATTATTTGTCATACATTGTGTTTTGTTTGGTTATTTTGTTAGAGTAGGAGTAATGGAATCGTCTTGCAATTCAATGAATTCCAACAGGCCTTCCACAGGGGAGCGATGTCTCCATCCTCTGCGGAAACAGGGTGCTTCAATGAATAAACACAACGTATGCATTCTCTCGTTGTTTTTACAGATAATTTATATGCTGCAAACATGTCATTCCCTCAATTGGGTTTATTACAGTGAAATGTGGCTAGGGGGCAATAGGGTATCAGCGTTTTTGCTCAACCATCAAATTTTTCTTAAGTGGATACCCTTTTTGGTACAGTTGGAAGTGTGAATCAGGATTTGGTTTTATTTTTTTTGCCATCACAGAGCGACAGATTTATCCCGGCAAGAGGATCCATCAATTTGGAGGTAGCTAGATTCATGATCACGTAGAAGCAAAAGGACAGTGACGATACCCATGTCCTCTCCCCTTCCCCCTCCCCTTCTAGAAAAGCATACAAGAAGGAGATGGCAGCCACTTTATTGAAGAATGCTCGTGCTGCAGAAAACATTTACAGAATTCTTTCTTTTAAAGGAAAATCATCGACTGTTTCCCAGTCTTCACAAGAAAATGTGCTAGCTAATTTCCCTATTTCTAGAAGAGCATGCAGATATATTATTTAGGTAGGCCTCGATTTCATATTTTTTTACAGTCATTTTCACTAGATATTCCATAATCAAATCTTGAATACCATTGATGTTTACTCATTATTGAACTAAAGCCCTTGATCCTATTCTCAATTGCAGCATTATCCCATATGGAGGAATGTGCTACACATATTTTTTTTCTTTTTCATTTGTAACGCTGAAATCGCTACCACACCCATTCCAATTTTTTTAATTTTTTTTAATACCAGAATGATGTTAGAAATCATTTCAGTACAGGAAAAGTACCCCTTTGCAAACAAAGCCATGATAACATTTTTTTTTTAAACCATTGATATACTCTTCGGACACCACAGAAACTACATAGTATTTGGGGTTTTTGTTATTAGTACACTGGATATGCCTATCTGAGGACCATTGTCCTTTGTCCCTTTTTTTCACCTAGTAATTTAACTTATCCATGTTGATTGCAGTTTGCAGATAGAACCCTGGACGCGCACAACCTTCTGGATGATTATTACTTGAATCTATTGGATTGGAGTTCCACCAATGTTTTGTCCATAGCCCTGAACAACACTGTATACTTGTGGCATGCTTATGATAGCTCTATATCTAAGCTTCTGATTGCAGATGAAGAAGAGGGTCCCATTACCAGCATTAGTTGGGCACTCGATGGGACGCAAATTGTCGTTGGGTTGAATAATTTTGTTGTATAGTTATGGGACTCGCAATCTAATAAAAGGGTAAATAAAACCTATTTATCTCTTCCAAGGTTTTCTCATTCTAAGATAATTGCAATCGCTAAATTTGACATGATACAAATTCAATTGCAGCTAAGAGCCTTGAAATGTCATCATGAACGTGTTGGTGCACTTGCTTGGAATGGTCCTATTCTCACCACAGGAGGGTTGGATGGGATTATAATCAATCATGATGTTCGCATCCGTGGCCACATTGTTCAAACATACAGAGGACATACCCAGGAGGTTTGTGGATTGAAATGGTCTCCTTCTAGCTAACAACTTGCAAGTGGGGGAAATGACAATCTACTCTACATTTGGGACAAGAGCATGGCATCCCATAATCCTTCCTCTCAATACTTCCACCAATTAGATGAACATTGTGCGACAGTCAAGGCCTTGGCATGGTGCCCCTTCCAGAACAATCTTTTGGCATCTGGTGGAGGGAGTTCAGATGGTTCTATAAAGTTTTGGAACACTCAAATAGGTGCTTGCCTGAATATTGTGGACACCCATTCCCAAAGTTTGTTCATTGTTGTGGAATAGACATGAGCATGAGTTATTGAGTTCGCATGGGCCAAATCAGAACTAGTTAACCTTATGGAAATACCCATCCATGGTGAAAATTACTGAACTTACAGGGCATACTGCTAGAGTTCTTCATATGGCATAAGTATGAAAATTCATGCTTTTTATGATTACTTATGCATGCATCCATGTTTTCCCTTTAAATTTGTCCTGACGACCCTTACCATTGATTTACTTCTTCGGAGTCCTAATGGGTACACAGTTGCATCCGCTACAGCAGATGCAACACTCAGGTTTTGGCAAGTTTTTGGGGCTACCGATGACTCAAAGAAGACTAAGACTAAATATGCAAAAGAGGCTTTCAACATGTTTCATACTCACATCCGCTAAGAAGTATCTGTCCAAATTCATGGAATCAAGATGGATGTTCAACTCAAGGTAGTAATTAGATGTTTTATTATCTGCTTGCAAAGCTCTTTTGTAGGCACTCTATAGTTCTGTACTCATAGCATGAATTGTGTATTTTATGTGTTGTGGACCCTGATGGAACAATGTTGCAACAGCTTTGTGAGACAATGACCCATTTCTTCAGCTGCACGATAAGCTTTAAAGTGATTTTGGCAAGTCTTTGGAGCTTCGAAGACGGTTCCAAAAATGATACATTATGGTTGTTAGCAAGTATCTTATTCACATTTATAAAAAGGTCTCCATGCTTTTACACATGGAATCATGATGAGGGAATGCTCAATGTTGCAGGTAATGCTTGAATTATTTATCTTGTTCATTAGCTGTAAGGAACTTATATCTATCTTTTTATCTCCTGTATATGTTATTTTTGTAATATGGTACACTATCCCATCATGCAATTATTGTCATGTGTGCATTCTGATAGGATATTGATATTAATCAGAGTAACTAATCACATACATAAGTACTACTCTGACTCATGTGGCTACAATTCTAACATTAAAAAATATTGACTGCACTGAACTGACTAAATTCTTACATAAGCAGACACTAAATTGAGAGCTTCTCATGTCCTACCAGGGTAGGCAATATGGACATCGTGTGTTGTATACCTATTGCGAGGTCATGTCCATGGATTTTAAACCTTTGATCTCATGGAATTGTTGGCCTCATCAATAATCCTTGCCCTGTGTCTCCAGACAAATTTTGAATTTTTGTGGAAATTGTTTCTCCTTCTTGTATCCAGTAATCATCTCTCGCCTCTAGTTACTGGTATATGTTATTTGACTGTTTGACTGATGACCCATTACATTCTGTATTCCTCTGCGCTCATTGGACTATCTTCCTGATAAATCATGATCACCCTATGTCGCCAAACACATCTTGAATGTTTGTCAAAATTGTTCACGCTCATTGTTTCTATCTGGTCATTGTATCTTTCTTTTGATTACTGGCATCTATTATTGGGCTGTTGGAGAGACCAGTCATTCTTATCCTGTATTCCTTTGCATTTCAAATCGGTTCAAGTTCTGGCAATTTTGCTTTGTCCAATAGCCATCCTATGGCTGTATTCTTGTATGAAACCTTGATGGTCTTTAGAGTTGTTATGACTCCTCCATCTAGGTTCCCGCTAGATTCTTGCCATATTTTGGCTTGCATAGCACAAATTTTTTTCATACTCTACGTTCAGCTAATTAGAATGTTTGTAGGTACCTCATATTTAAACATACCTATCTCTACTATTTCATGGATGTTCTCATTTTTTAATTTTTTTTCCAAATATGTTTTGCAATACCTTTCTTACCAGATAATACAGGTTACCACTACCGCGTAAATCAAATTAAGTTGAAATTTCAATCATTGTTTCATTTTTTTTATTTTCACTTCCCTAGTAAATTGTGGTAATGAATTCAGTTAATGATGAATGAGAAATAATCCGATGAAACTTTGTCTTTGCATGTTCTTAAATTACGTAATTTAAAGGAAATATTGACAGGTATACTGGTAGCATTTAGTTTGTCAGATTTATTCAGAATTTGCAGATGATTTATAATTTATTATATATGGCTGATTGATACTCAACATTACCATTTACCAGATGTCTAGCAAACAAATTTTCATCCATTTAGTCAACAATTAAAATTGGATCAATGAGATGTAATCTGCAAATGAGATCTATGAAGAATCAATGGGAATAATTAAGATAAAATTCTAGGTTTTCACTGACAGGTATACTTGTAGCATTCAGTTTGTCAGATTTATTCAGAATTTGCAGATGATTTATAATTTATTATATATGGCTGATTGATACTCAACATTACCATTTACCAGATGTCTAGCAAACAAATTTTCATCCATTTAGTCAACAATTAAAATTGGATCAATGAGATGTAATCTGCAAATGAGATCTATGAAGAATCAATGGGAATAATTAAGATAAAATTCTAGGTTTTCCTCTAGCCTCGAAGGCTAAATGACACATTGTAAAGTATTTCAATCTAATGTAGCAGAATTGATTAAATGATAGACATTTTGAGTTTGTAGGATACTATTTAATTTGTTATGCATTGCTATACTTAGCACTGGACATGTTGAATTGCTTCTCTTTACCACACATGTTATAGAAGATCGTTCAACGTGTCTTTAAGGAACATGGGATCTTGCCAGCATTCTAAGACATTCTCTTAAGAAGAATCATACAGAGAAGAGCAACATGGTTCCTCAATTGCATTTTTTTAATGTCAAGATTCTAAGGTGCGCTCTTTTGTTATTGTTTCTATATTCAACTAGTTGCACTACAATTTTCCAGCACAACTAAATTAATAAGTGTCCAAGGATTCAGATTCCTCCAGTCGGTGCTACATGCAATGACCACAACATTTTTCTCCATTGTTGGTCTTCTTCTTGCAGTAGGTGTTGCATCCTCCCAACGGCAACGCCCCATTTACCTTCGTGCATATGGTAAAAATGATCTCCAAGAAACCCTTTATGGGGTACTCTGCTACAGGAGTGGAATTAATGTCCATATTTAATAACTAGTTCCAGGTATGATTACAGATCAGACCTTCCTTCTTTAGTTGATGGCCCCATCAACTAGATCTCTATCTTTACTTTCCACATGCTTAATCTGGGTCCTGTGGGTTTCAGATCTTGTGGCTTGGCTTTGGCTCTTGCTCAAACTTCTGCTCTAGCTATATTCAGACTCTCAGGCTTTAACTCTGACTTGGTTTTGGGTCTAGCTTCACGGGCTGAATCTGAGAAAGAGCCTCCTATAAAGACTTTACAGATATTACAATTTAAGCCTGGCATTGGCAACAAGGATTCAAATTCCTCCAATCGGTGCTACATGCATTGACCACATCATTTTTCTCCATTGTTGGTCTTCTTCTTGCAGCAGGTGCTGCATCCTCCAAACGGTAGTGCCCCATTTACCTTTGTGCATATGGTAAAAATGATCTCCGGGAAACCCTTTATGGGGTACTCTGCTACATGAGTGGCATTAATGTCCATATTTAATAATTAGTTCCAGGTATGATTACAGATCAAACCTTCCTTCTTTAGTCGATGGCCCCATCAACTGGATCTTTATCTTTACTTTCCACATGCTTAATCTAAATCTTTATCTTTACTTTACAGATCAGACCTTCCTTCTTTAGTCGATGGCCCCATCAACTGGTGGCTTGGCTTTGGCTCTTGCTCAAATTTCTGCTCTAGCTATATTCAGACTATCAGGCTTTAACTCTGACTTGGTTTTGGGTCTAGCTTCACGGGCTGAATTTGAGAAAGAACCTCCTACATAGTTCTCTACATTTCTTTTAACAAACCCTTCCAGACATATATGACTCTTATTCACAGCTGATTATTTTATCTTTTGGATGTTTAGATAGAGTGCAAATCAAACTAAACAAATGTTCAAATAATGTTGTTCTAAATTGTCCTTTTCAGCATTCAACTGAGATGCTTCTGCCTCTACCTCTGCCTTCTTTTGAAGATCTTTCTGCAAAACTATCAATTATTCCATATCTTGTGTATTTTATTCTTGTTCTAGCAACCTCCACTGGGTGTTAGAATTTTACCTTTGTTACTCTAAACGTGTTCATCCTTCAGCAACACAGCGATACACTACAATATCCCATAAACAAAGAAGCATACCCAACAGCAACCTTGCACTGTGTGTAGATGGGTTAAACGTGTAGTGAAAATCAGAATCAACATGGTGCAAAAGTGATGGTGGAGTTTAAATTTTTGAACATATTTCTCCTTGAGCATTATTTCATCTCAGTAGATCCGTGGAACTACGTATTCAAATAAAAACTTTAGTTCATAAGTATTTTGTACAAATTCATACTCCTGTGCATATAAATTATCAATTAAATTCGTAGAATTACCATTCCGTGATAATAAAAAAATTGTAATCTCGTAATCTTGTTCTTATTTACAAGTTTCTTTGTTTGCCTTTAAGATAGTAGGCAATTCTTATAATTAATAATTTGCAGTATTCACATCACACAAAAAATTGTAATCTCGTAATCTTGTTCTTATTTACAAGTTTCTTTGTTTGCCTTTAGGATAGTAGGCATTTCTTATAATTAATAATTTGCAGTGTTCACATCACACAACTGTACACTTTTCTCCTCTTGCTTTGCTTTTTCTGCCAAATGTTTGCACATATCAATGGAATACAATTCGTTCTATTTTCACAGGCCACGTAACTTGCTCTGATAACAAAATAATCTGTCTGGGTACTCTTGCCAAACAGATTTCATAACTAGGGAACATTGCTGCTAGAATATGGTTTGGAGAAGCAAGGAAACCAAGCTACTAAACGGTTTTAATATGAAGCTCTGTTAAATCTAAGTGCAGATCAAAACACCAATTTCATCATTAAATACAGGTCTATGAAGGTATGATGCTCTGTTAACTCTAAGAGCAGATCAAAACACCAGTTTCATCCATTAAATACGGGTCTATGAAGGTGCCCAAAAACAGAACTAAATTTGTGCCTAAATGCATGATTATTCTTCTCTGCTACGCTACATCAACGAGAAAAATCAAAGAGTAAAAGGAGATTAAATGATACAACGTCGTTTCTCTACAAACAATAATAGTTCTTTATTAAAGGAGACTTTACATATATTACAATTTAAACCTGGCATTGGCAACATCCTCCAACAAGTGTTGCGTCCATTGACAACAACATTTTTCTCCGTCATTGGTCTGCTTCTTGCAGCAGGTGTTGCAGCCTCCCAAACGGCAGCGCTCCATTTACCTTCGCGCATATGGTAAAAATGATCTCCGGGAAACCCTTTATGGGCTACTCTGCTACAGGAGTGGCATTAATGACCATATTTAATAATTAGTTCCAGGTATGATTACAGATCGGACCTTCCTTCTTTAGTTGACGGCCCCATCAACTAGACCTTTATATTTACTTTCCATATGCTTAATTGAGCCAATAGTTCTTTTTTACTAGAGACAAGTTCTCGAAGAAGTTCAACAAATTTTCTCCCATACATTGCTTTTAGAAAAATTGTTTTACAATACTGCAAATTTGATAGACTTCAAATACAGCTCCCCTCTATAGAAAATTCAACCAAACCCTTGCAATGTTTGCAAAGCTCATGGTTGTATGCAAAGTACAATTTAGGCTAGATAAAACAAAAGCAACAATTTCCAAGCCATTACCGAGTAAACAAGCATTATTAGGAAGTTGTGAAGTTGTATCTGCAAGAAGAAAATTGAGGAATTTGGCCTAGATAAAACAAAAGCAACAATTTCCAAACCATTACATAGCAAACAAGCATTACTAGGAAGTTGTGAAGTTGTATCTATAGGAAGAAAATTGAGGAGACTTGGAAAAACAATTGCTATCTATTGAATGTAGTAAGGCTAGAGACCTTGAGTTACGACAACCTGCATTAGATTTGGGAATTGCTTCCATAGAAAATGAATGGACAAAATTTGTGTTGGAAAACTCAAATGCCAATTTGTAGAGTGATCAAGTTCCAATTCTTTTATGTAAAAATGGGGGCATTTTCAGAGTGTCTCTTTTGTAACCGTTTCATGTAATTAAGATGGAAAACAAGTTTTGTGGATTTCAAAATTTGATCAAATTTTAATTATGTGCATTTTCAGAGTGTCTCTCTTGTAACAGTTTCATGCAATAAAGATGGAAAACAAGTTTTGTGAATTTCAAAATTTGATCAAATTTTAATTATGTGAATGTTTTGTAAAAAGCTTTGATCAATAAAGGATATTTATTTGGTTAATCTCCTTACCTCTAAAATTGAACCTTTCTGATATGTGGTATCATTCATTACTAAAATGCTTTCATCCAATGTCAATTCACAATTAAATTTTTAATTGATAATTTTACATAAGGAAATAGATATTCATTTCAATAATATAATGTATTTTATTAAAATAGATGTTGAATTGAATATGGTGAAAATTGGTATGCTTATGCTCTAAAAAAAACAGAATATCATTGTCAAATTTCAGGTGGTAAATGAATTTTCATTTAAGAGATATGCCACTGGAAATGGACACTTTCAAGGATTTAATAGCTCACATGAAACTGTTGCTTATGATTTAAGATAGATGAATAGTATTTTGTTTACTAATTTTATCTTCAATGATTTTTTTTTGTCACGATGCTTCTCAAATTTAACTTAATAGAATATGATTTGTCAAATTTCATGTGCTAAATGAATTTTCATTTCAGAGAGAGATATGCCACTGGCAATGGACACTTTCGAGGTTTTAATAGCTTACATGAAACTGTTGCTTATGATTTAAGACAAATGAATAGCATTTTGTTTATTAATTTTTATGTCCTGATGCTTCTCGAATTATGCCTTACGGTGTTCCTTTGCAACATTTGGTGCAATTGCTCGTTTAACAATCAATTAAATTACCAAACGCTTCCCTTTCCTTCACCTTTGTACTTCAGAACTTGGAATGATGAAATTGACACCTATATCCATATGCAAACATATAGCTATCAATATATGTCCAAATTGAAAGACTCAAACAAATCCATACTTGCCAAGAGTTTATAACACACTCATGGTCAAATTTACATCAAAAACCATATCCCATATTATCCTACTAAAAGACCAAAATATCACTATGTTGCACATACAAGTTATATTATACATTCATCACTTTTACAAACAATTTCGCAACATGTGATTTACAATGACGACCATGCCAAACTAATTAAAAATGCTTCCAACTCTGGATGGAGCTTCTTGGGATGCAACTCTAGATGGAGCTCCCAATAGGTAGTTCTCTAGTGTCATTTATCGTGGTGATGGATACAATGGTTCTTCTTCCTCTAGATTTTCTTGACCTTCCTTTTCTCCTGATGTGAAAAAGGGTCTTCATGTCTTGTCTTCTTCGTGGTTTCCTTTCTTTTTCAACACTTAGAAACAAGATGATTATTCAAAACACAAAATGTACATGGTTTTCTACATCACAAATTTTGCCTAGCATTTCTAGTTTGTTTATAATTGAAAAGAATGCTAGAATACATGTGTGGATCATACCTTTTAGGCTTTTCCTTGTTGCAATTCTGAGGAGGAGATTTGGACCATGTTCTTCTCCAAAATATCTCGTTGGAGGTATCGTTCCTGGAAAGTGATGTGCCACCCTTTCTCTTAGATGGTATTGGTGATGGCTTGGACTCTTTGTTTGAGGAATCCCTTCCTTCTTCTGCCCTTGAACATTCTCCTTCAATGTACCCCAGTCCTATAAATTGAGGCCTCCTAGCGGCCTCCAATGGTTGAGTAATTCCTTGGCCATTAATACCCAATCCTCCTTCTCTATACCCCATATTGGTGAGGAGTTTCATGTCGGTCCTTGAAATAGGTAGCTCAATGCTTCCAATAGAAATAACATCATGAGAAGGAGTTTCTTTTACCTTCAATTATGTTGGTGGCATTTGGTCATCTTCTTTGACCATCTCTCCTTTTGTAGTGGAACATTCTCACATTTGTTTTTCCACAACATGTCCTACATGAGCCTCAATTTCCGCTTCTCTTCCTCTGCATCTTGTAGAAGCCTTCTAAGCTCATCATTCTTGATCTGAATGATCTGAAATGATCAAGGAGTGATCTGGAGGATCCAGAATATGCTCAAAGTTTCGGAAAATGCTTGAAAATCAAAGTTGTTAGATGCTTTTGAAACTAGCTTCATTGCGTATATTTTGTCATTATGAATCCAACACAACTTGAACGGTTGAACTCTGAATTCATACGAAGAAATTATTCAAGGTCAAAGTTCATGTCCAAGCAAAGCAAAAAAGTCAAAGGTCAACTGGTCAAAGTCAAATTCAACGCTCAGGTTTCCACAGGTCAACAATCAATGTAAGGTTCTAATGCTCAAGGTTCTAGGCTCACGGTTTCAGCTGAAACATGAAGCTTTTAGAGATTGACAAATGTCATTCCATGTTTGGTTGATTTTGAGCCAATCTTGAGGTGTTTGATAGATTTTAAGCCAATCTTGAGGTGACACATGGCCCAATTGGAGGACGACACGTGGCCTAGCCAATCTTAAGCTGACACATGGCCCAATTAGAGGACAACACGTGGCCTTATAAGAATGGTCAAAATTTTGTTAACCGAATGAACAAGATATGATCCCTTGACCTCCACTCTACAAATCCAAAACATTACCATTAGGCTACGTTTGTGGCTTGTAATATTACCTTTGTCACGCATATTTATGGTGTTAAAGTTATCTAAATGGCATAAAAAAAGGCGGAGCCCGCCATTGTTGGCGGCTCCGCCATATTTATCAACTCTGCCATATTCATCGATGCTCTGAAACTATCCAAACTCCGCCAGATCCATTTAATGGTATACTTCTTTGAAATCCGCGGAATATTATATGTTGGACTTTGTAATATGTGACCTGGGTTATTAAAATCCATATTTTAATTATAATGTGGCAACGTAATATATGGTGTGGACCATATTTTATGGAGTGATAAGGATAATTATGTAATGGGATATGTAATAGTTTGGAGGGACAAGAGTACATGAGTATGGAGCGATAAGATTTGTTATGTAATGATGATGGGAGGTAGTTACGATAGGGTGATAAACCATATCACATAAAGATTTTAATTATGTAATAAATATCGTATCATACCACCACAGCAGGGAGGTAGGGATTTGATCTCCTCACTTTTCATATTTTATTATAAAATTATGCCATTACGTTAAGGAAGGCAAAATTGAATTTTGTGCAGTTTTATGCAGTAACAGAACAGATCAGTGGGACAAGGAAAATTTGGAGAGACATTCTGGGTAAACCAAGAAGCTTTTTACAAATCCGAAAGTTGCTACAGGATCCAGAGACAGAGTAGAATACAGTAGAGTCGGTTTGGATTTTAGTTGAAGCATTTTTATATGTACTTTTGATGATTTTGAAAATTTTTAATAAAGAGGCCTCCCCACTAAGGACTGGGCCCAGAGACATAAGCTTGAAGATAACCAAACTTCATTATCAACGTGTTGGTGTTTTTGTCTCTTGTGGTTTGTTTATTTTGCTGCAATTTTCCTTTCAATTTTCATATGTCTTTTAAATTGAGCTCTTTTTAATGGTGGTATTTAATTACATGCATACACTTTTAAAAAGTTAATAAACCAGTATCAATTTCAATCGCATTCAGTTCAATATCAAGAATGATCAGGAATAATCAATTCTCTGCTTGAATTCAATGGTTAATCTATTCCAATTCTTGAAGTCTTTCTCACTTCAATAATTTACCCATGATGACATTGACAATCCCTAGCAAAATGGTCAAACCGCTCTAATACCACTTAATCCAAAAAAAATTGTGAATACTTTCTTAAACAAAAATCTTCAATGCAGGACCTTTAACCAACACTTAAATTTGCTTGTGAAGATGAGCATCCACATACTTTAAACAATGCTTCACCAATCCATCAACATAATTAAGAAGCAAACATAACACAAGACGTGATAACGAAGTTCGTCCAATGTGGACCACATCTTTGGGCTCTGGGTCAATAGTGGGGAGGCCACTTCATTAATCTCAACAAAAGAAGATGAGTACATGAAAAAATATTTGTCAACACAAGGATGGGACTCTCATCTCGAGTGGCAATGTCTCTCCTACAAAAATATGTTCTCCTTCAAGGAACTCTCACTCACAAAGACGTTCTCCTTTGATAAGACAAATAAATGACTTCTCACAAAAGTGGCATAAAATGGGCACTTTCACATAAGATTCAAATCATACTCATCATCATCATAATCGTCTCGTAATTCTGATACCAATGACTGTAAACATGACTACTTTATGATGAAGTGTCAACATGGCCCTTTCTGAACACTGCATGTTGAAAATAGCAAC
This sequence comes from Pinus taeda, assembly GCA_000404065.3. NCBI lineage: Eukaryota > Viridiplantae > Streptophyta > Pinopsida > Pinales > Pinaceae > Pinus > Pinus taeda. The sequence goes on from APFE030279451.1 coordinate 33,029, forward strand.
AAGAAATGCTAAAAATAGAATTGCTATAGATAGCATTTCAGGATATATTCCAATTTTAATTTGTCCTTGAATTAAAATTCGAATCTAGTCTCACCAGCTGTTTGAAAAATAATTAATTAATTCATCTTGAGTTAATTAGTTGAAGAAATTCAAACATGAAGTCTTTGTGAAGACATGCAACAATTATCCCTTTGATTGAGGAAGTTATCCATTAATTAAGGAGATAAGGATGAGTTGTATTTGAGTTGTAATTAGTTAGCTCAGTTAACTGAGTTAAGTCTAGTTAAATTAGTTCCAAGCAGTTTGTGGAACTAATTGTGAGCTCAGTCAGTTAATGCATGCATGCATGCAACTAGTGTTCTCCAGATAACTGAATATTCTCTCATAAATAACTCATGCATGTCAGTTCAGACAAAGACCCAATTAAGATTAAAGGCAGGGACAGTGTACTATCAGTTGCTAGAGTATTCCTATGAGAATATCTCTTGCATGTAGAAGGAATTCATTCCTTGAGGATTGCACGGTTACTACAGAGGTTAGAGCAGTGTGTGAGGTGAGAATCACACAGGTTGCAATTGGAGGACCTAGGAGAAACTACGCAAGGAAATAGGAGGCTTGGAGGATAGATGAGGCATATGTGTTGTCTATTTTGTCTATGAGCAGCAGTGAGGGATTGTACTGAGAGCTGGATAGCTTGAGAGCTAAAGCTTTGTGTAAGATATTTCCACTTATATGATAATACACATAGCAGGGTTTTTAGCTGGCTTTCCCCAAAGTATTCTTCTGTGTTTCATGTGTGATTGAATCTTCTTCTTTGTTATATGTGTTCTGTTTGATCTTGCTCAAAATCGATTAAGCTTCTGCAAGTTTGATTGTAGAAGTATATTAAGTACTTTGCTTTAGTACATTGCATAATTAGTTTAATCTACAGTGAGAATTTCTACATGGTATCAGAGCAAAGGTGATCAAAGAGGAGAACAATATACAAAGAAGGGAGAAGTTCAAAGTTTGAAGTTATTGATTGTAGGTAAAAAATCAATTTCTTATCACATCTCAAAGTTCACCAATGGCATTCAATGGCTTGAGACTCGAGAATGCCCTAGATGGCAACTCGAATTACATAGCATGGAAGGATCGCATGGAAGCGGTATTAGAACACAATGGTTTGAAGTACTTCATTGATCAAGAAGTCCCCAAGCCAGCAGTAGCAAATGCCCAAGAATTGGCGGAATGGAAGAAATGTGTGGCGAGAGCGAGGAGGATTATTCTTGAGGGAGTTTGAGACCATATTGTCTCGAGTCTCCGTGGGAAGGAGACTCCATTTTCAATGTGGAAGACATTGAAGGACCTATATCAGAATAGCAGTGACCAGAAGAAGTTGGCGCTAAAGGAAAAGCTTCAGAAAATCAAGTGTCAAAAGGGCGACATGATCTCTACATATTTGAACAAGCTCACCACCTACAAAGATGAACTTGGAAGTGTAGGAATCATGACAGTCAATGATGATATGGTGAGTCTTGCTCTCCTCGGTCTTCCTAAGAGCTGGCATAGCTACCAGGACTCAGTGAATGGAAGAGAGAAACTGCCAGATTGGGAACGACTGTGGTCGGATCTGATGCAGGAGGAGATCAGGAGAAGCAACAAAGATGGTTCTTCATCTAAGCATGATGATGAAGAAAACTTGGCCTTAGCAAGTAAGGTGAGGAAAGGGAAAGGGAAGGCTTCCCCTTCCAAATTGAGTTCTTCCCATGGAGGGAAGAAGATTGACAATTCTAAAGTGAGAAGCTTTAATTGTCATGAGGTGTGCCATTATGCAACTAATTGTCCATTGAAGAAATCCAAGAAGGGATCCTCGAAAGGATCAGATGGTGAGGCACTGGCCTCACATTTCAAATTGGATTTTACCCTCATCGCATGCATGGTTTCATCGATGGTGGGTTGTGTTTGGTACTTGGACAGTGGTGCCTCATTCCACATGACTGGTGATAAGAGTTTATTCAGTACCTTGGAGGAGAAATACCTCTAGATGCGCATAAAGATGGGCGATGATGGAAAGTACCGTGTTTCAGGTGAAGGTATAGTTGTGTTTCAAAGGGAGCATGGAGCTCCTCTCACCCTGACTAATGTAAAGTATGTGCCTAGACTGAAGAAAAACTTGGTATCGGTTGTAATGTTGGAAGAGAAAGGCTATGATGTAGTCTTTAGTAAAGGAAAGGCGTTCCCAAGACACATAGCTACGGGTCAGACCAAGAGGATTGGGATTCGAGTGAAAAATCCCTACAAGCTGGAGGTAGATGATTGTGATGCATTGAGTTCCAACGCAAAATTGGTGCAAAGCCAAGATATTGGCGAGTTATGGCATAGAAGGTTGGGCCACTTGCACCATGGGGCCTTGAAGATAATGCAACAGATTTCTACCGGACTTCCCAAAGGTAAACTTGAGCAAGTGGACACATGCATAGGTTGTGCATTAGGTAAGTATGCAAAATCTTCCTTTCAGGTTGAGTCAGTCGAGCTGAAGCAATCTTGGAGCGAGTTCATACAGATGTGTGTGGACAATTCTTGACAGCCTCCACTGCTAAACAAAGGTATTATGTGATTTCCATTGATGAGTTTTCTCGTAGATGTTGGATCTATTTCATGCAAAAGAAGGATCAAACCTTCTCAAATTTTTGTGAGTTCAAAGCTTTGGTTGAGAAAGAATCAGGAAAGAAGATCAGGGCCTTGCGAAGCGACAATGGTGGAGAGTATGTCTCTCAAGAGTTTAAGGACTTATGTGCTGCAAAAGGAATTAAACGGGAGTTGACGACACCTCATAACCCATAGCAGAATGGGGTGGTCGAGAGGAAGAACAGAATGATTGTGGGGGTAGCTCGGGCGATGCTGCATGACCAAGGCCTAGCACTTCATTTGTGGGCTGAGGCATGCAACACAATGGTTTACTTGCAAAATAGAAGCCCGCATCACATACTTGGGATGAAGACACTAGAGGAAGCTTTCTCCAGGAAGAGACCAGATGTGGGTCACTTAAGGATCTTTGGCTCATCGGTTTATTGCCATGTGACCAAGGATGCCCGGAAGAAATTTGAGCTGACAGTAGAGTTGGGGATACTTTTGGGGTACACTGATATACCCACAACTATTGGGTGTATTTTCCTACCAGTCGAAGGATAGTGCTTCGCAGAGATCTTAAGTTTGATGAGCAGAAGGCCATGTGAGTTTCCCTTGAGAGGGAGCTCCAACTACAGGTTATGGAGGAACTTTTGATTCCTAAGGAGGAGGAGCCTCAGACTGATGTGGAGCAGCCGCATGCAGAGGTTCCAGGAGTGGAGACATCCACTCATGCAGAGTCTTCTAGAGAGGCGCAGAAATGCACAAGGGAAGTTGACAGATTGTTGATGGATGCGAGATAAAATGTGGGAGAGCCATCTTCTTAGTGCAGATAGAGGAGGTCAACTAATAGGTACACTGGATACATGGCCCTTCTTGGGGAATGTGTTGAGACCGAGCCATCTTCCTTTGAGGAAGCAGTGTAGCAGCCAATTTGGGTTGATGCTATGGTGGAGGAGTATGACTCCATAGTTCAGAACAGTGTTTGGGATGTTGTTCCAAGGCCGGAGAACAAGTCAATTGTGAGTTCCCGTTGGCTTTACAAGGTAAAGCATGCTGCTGATGGTAGTGTGGAGAAACATAAGGCAAGGTTTGTTGCCCGTAGTTTCTCACAAGTCGAGGGGATCGACTATGATGAGACATTTGCTCCTGTAGCAAGGTACTCATCTATCAGATCGATTTTGGCATTATCAACACAGATGGGTTGGAAGATCCATCAGATGGATGTGAAGACTGCATTCCTCAATGGCAAGATTGAGGAAGAGGTGTACATAAAGCAACGAGAAGGTTTTGAGACCTTCGATCGTGAATCGCATGTGTGCTGACTCAAGAGAGCTCTGTATGGGCTAAAGCAAGCACCTCATGCTTGGTACACTAGGATCAACAACTACTTCACCAGGTTGGGCTTCACAAAGAGTGAAGCGGATGCGAACTTGTACCACACCATGGTGGAAGGTAAGCAGTTGATCATTGTTCTTTATGTTGATGATCTGATATTGACAGGTGATGATCAGTTGATCATGTCTTCCAAGGAGGACCTTACAAGAGAGTTCGAGATGAAAGACATGGGTCTCATGCACTACTTTCTAGGCATTGAAGTGTGGCAGAAGGATGAAGAAGTATTTGTGTCTCAAAGCAAGTATGCCAATGAAAAATTTGTTGAGCGTTGGAAAAGGTATGTATTTACCATATTTTTCTTTATCTTTTCCTTTGAATCATAACTCCTTTACATTCTAAGAGGGTAATATGTCAAAGAATTATGATAGAATTAAGGAGATTTGTGATTGATACAAAGTAACTAATTATTGTCTTTTTCTATACAGAAAGTGAAGAAAATGGAAAATCACTGTTCAGGAGGAAAAGACAAAGTAGAAGCAACTGATGTCCCTCCGACAAGAAGTCGTATCCAGACGAGGAGATCAAGATCGGAGCACATGGTCCAGGAAAAGGAAGAGAAAATGTGGCATCAGCGCAAGAATACAAAACGATAACTAGAGATCAAAGATATAGCGAATCCCTCTGGATCCTTTAATCCTTAGGGATCGTTGCTTCAAGACTTATCGATACTCTTGATACTTCCACCTGGCCATTATAAAAAGGGATAGAGCTAGTAGCCCAGGGGGCGGATATTATTATCAATTTGTAGAACTTACTGTTGTAATCTCAACTTTTATCATCGACTCTCTTTGAAGAGCGATAGTTTTAACTTTGCCATATATGATTAATATATAACTCAGTTGTTGTTCCATTATCTGACCCTGGAGTAAACATAGCAGTGCTTCCCTGGTGGCTAAGGGCCAAGCCCTAGTGGATCCACTTGCTTCTTGTATCATTATTTTACAATTACAGTCGTGTGTGGTTTGATTTCCTTTGCATTTCCTTAATTCGCTTTATTCAGTAATCCTTTGTTTTTGAACGTTTCCCTGAATTGCTCTGTTATATCGAAATCGTAATTAGATAGCAAGATTATTATTCACAACTTAAAATGTCATGTTGTTCATTCTGAAACAATATTGCACTGTCTAATTTGGATTCTACAGTTCACTTACAATTGCGATTGTTGTTCATTTAAATACCATTCAATTCTACTGCAATTGTCATTCCCTTATACCTGTGGTTGATGTCCATTATGCTAGAATAAGATTACTAATTCAATTACTCTATAGTCATTGTGTGTTTACACTTAATTAAGTTCGTTGTTCCTTTATTAGTTAAAGATTGTTGTTCAATTCCTTTCGGTTAAGATTGTTGCTCAATTCATTTCTGTAGATTAAGCTTCGTTGTTCGACCTTTTCAATAGATTTAGTTGTTGTTCCTTTTCTGCTAATCGAATTGTTATTTCCAGTATTTACTTTAGTGTGGATTGAAAGATCAATAATTGTAAAGAACATTGACTATTGTTGTCTAAGTTCTCAGATTGGAGATCTTGTCTATGATTGATTTTCATTTACATCAGTTTACAGGGGAAAGAGTTATCATTACTGCATCCTTGACTGATGATTGTTGTAGTTTCTTGAGTGAACGATTTAGTTCCAGAGCATTTAGGTTTCTTGCCATTACAATTAGATTTTGTTTCTAGCATTCATTTACTTTTGAAAGCACTATACTGCAAACATTACTCTTGAACAAGTGACCGCCTCAGACTGAGTACACTCTTGAGATAAAAAATCGTCCTTGGATTGATAATAAATGTAGGATAAATAGGGGTTAAAAAGACACCTTTTATCACTCAACATTTTGGCGCCGTTGCTGCGGAGAGTTGTTAAGCGGATAAATCATTCTTGCGGACAAGATCGATCTCCCTAGTATCAATTGATATCTAGCAACAAACAGGACAAGCAAATCTACTTTTTTCTAAACATATTACGATTCATTAATACCAACTAAGAGGTGTTTTAGACCCTACCTCAAGCCCAACGCTAGTTTGTGGCAGCCTTGCTCCAAGAGCTTCAAAGAGTATCCTTTTAATAACCTGCAAACACAAACAAGCACACATCAAAGAACACCTGCATAGCTAATATAATAAATCATGTTCATCTTAGTGATCAAGGAGTCTATGTAATAAACCATTAAACACAACTTATTGAGAAAAATAAACTTGATTGTATTAACTTTGAGAAAGAAGAACTTTACAACCTTGGTGCCTTGATGCTGTACAAGCTCTTCCCAGGGTCTAGGCAGGAATCTCCTCTACTTTGACAAGCCTCACTCTTTCCCAAATGAGATCAAAAGGTATGTGATCTTTCCTCTCAAAAGCTTAATTAGGAAGACTAAGTTCCAATAGCATATACCCTCAAAATTATTCAACTTTCAACCTCCCAAGTAACCAACCCAAAGCTTCATTTTATAGTGCAAGGGAAGGAGGTTACAGGTCCACCATTGAAGGGATAGAGTCCTCCTTCAAGGGGATAAGCTCCTCACATCAAGGGGCTAGCTCCTTAAAGAATGGGATGCATGCACCCTCAAGGAGTGAACTTTCCAGCGCAAGATTCCCTCTAGAAGCTTCCAGAATTGACTCAAAGTGAGTTTTTAAGAATAAACTTGCACCTTTTTAACTTTTACAGGGGTTCGCACCAATAAATGCAGATACAGAGCGGTCAAGTGCACAGGGGACATGACCAATGGGTGCGGTACCGCAGGTAATGCTAAGAGAAAGTGCAAAACCAGAGGTTTAGAGATTTTTAAGGACTTTCTCTCATTTTCAAAGCTTGATATGCAGAGCTGAGGTTTAAGACTTGCAAATGAGGTATGTATGAGTGTTGATAGACTCATATTGATTATAGAAAGTCATGGTGACAATTTTTTGTGTAACAGATTGTCCCCTAAAGTGCGAAGTCTGTAATAGATGAGGATAGTTTTATTATCTATGAAGAGTGAAGTGCTTTATCATTTCAAGGATATTCCTGTGGATACCTCGATCGTAACCTGTAAAAACATTCAATGCAAAATATATATATATGATCATATCATCGCTGAGGTAGGCATTCCCATACTCAGATCAAAATTGACTAGAAACTATCTAAACTGCTCTGATACAGAAATGATTTTGTAATACATCACAAGTATAGACATATGTAGACACAGTATGGGTGCAGCCATCTGTTTATGAATAGTACACATATAATGAATAACAAAATTCCTCGCAGCCTGGATGGTGGAAACTAGATCCAGGGTCTTCATTTCTACTTCCTGAACTAGTACGATTCTATCCATGTGAATGACTGTGTCGAAGTCGAACATAGTAGAAACCACTTGATTATCGGTCAATGATGTAAACCGTTAACAAGTGTGAGAGGAACCACCAGTAATGTCAATGGCCTTCAAACTACTCAGTACAATCCATGAAATGTGAATGAATGAGTCGATGTCGAACACGTCACGGACTCCTTTGATCGAAGGTCAATGATGCAACCTATCGTCAAAGGCGAGAAACCTGCCATTGAGGCATGCAGATTCCAAGGTACTGATGATTTCTAGATCATCTTCCTAGATAATGAGTTGGATTCGATAGAAAGCGATTCGTTGCAGGCAAGCCCACAACACGAAATCATAGATCAAGTTTTGAAGATATGTATTTGGCAAGGACTAACTCAGGGATGGTCAAGATGGATGACAGATATTTCACAAATGAATGGTTTATTTGAACTGACCTCTTGAACACATAACGACACTGCAGATGGTTTGGTTACAATTGACCCAAAGCTAATACTCGGAAACCGGCTGAAGGCTTTCAATATGGTTTGATTAACTGTTAGGTAAAGGATTTCCCAACCCAAGTGAATGAAAAAGTGCCGTGTTCAAGAGTGGTTGACTGCTTTTCAAAATACAAAGTATAACAATCAGGTTCATTTTTCTCTCTTTTCCCCCACCATTTCTGGCAAGTACCTCTTTATTTTTGACAAGCTTGAGGAGGATAACATTTGCTTGGTTATAAGCTCATAATATGTTACACGAAAAATTGTCACCATGACTTTCTGTAATCAATATGAGTCTATCAACACTCATGCATACCTCCTTTACAAGTCTTAAACCTCAACTCTGCATATCAAGCTTTGAAAATGAGAGAAAGTCCTTAAAAATCTCTAAAACTCTGGTTTCACACTTTCTCTTAACATTACCTGCAGTACTGCACCCATTGGTCATGTCCCCTGCGCACATGACCGCTCTGTATCTGCATTTATGGGTGCAAACCCCTGTAAAAGTTAAAAAGGCGCAAGTTTATTCTTAAAAACTCACTTTGAGTCAATTCTGGAAGCTTCTAGAGGGAATCTTGCATTGGCAAGTTCGCTCCTTGAGGGTGCATGCATCCCATTCTTTAAGGAGCTAACCCCTTGATGTGAGGAGCTTATCCCCTTGAAGGAGGACTCTATCCCTTCAATGGTGGACCTCTAACCTCCTTCCCTTGCACTATAAAATGAAGCTTTGGGCTGGTTACTTGGGAGGTTGAAAGCTGAATATTTTTTAGGCTATATGCTGTTGGAACTTAGTCTTCCTAATTGAGCTTTTGAGAGGAAAGATCACATACCTTTTGATCTCATTTGGGAAAGAGTGAGGCTTGTCAAAGTAGAGGAGATTCCTGCCTGGACCCTGGGAAGAGCTTGTACAACATCAAGGCACCAAGGTTGTAAATTTCTTCTTTGTCAAAGTTAATACAATCAAGTTTATTTTTCTCAATGAGCTGTGTTTAATGGTTTATTTCATAGACTCCTTGATCTCTATGATGAACATGATTTATTATATTATCTATGTAGGTGTTCTTTGATGTGTGCTTGTTTGTGTTTGCAGGTTATTAACAAGAAACTCTTTGAAGCTGTTGGAGCAAGGCTGCCACAAACTAGCGTTGGACTTAAGGTAGGGTCTAAAACACCTCTTAGTTTTTATTGATGAATCGTAATATGTTTAGAGAAAGTAGATTTGCTTGTCCTGCTTGTTGCTAGATAATAATTGATATTAGGGAGATCAGTCTTGTCCGCAAGAACGATTTATCCGCTTAACAAGAGTGTATCCATTTGTTTTTTTGAAAAGAGAGTAGTGTATGTACCTGCTAGGAGAGAGTTGGGTTTTAAAAATGGAAGGTAAGAACCTATGTACGGAGCATGTAACATCCCTGCTCCCCCGCCCGCTTTCCTGCAGATTTTTTATTATCTTGGGTAGAAATAAGTATTTGATTTGTGTGCATGACTAAGCAGAAAAAGTCTGAAAAGAATCCAAAACCGCTACCCAAACCTGATAAAGCTAAGGGACCGATGACCCTTGGCTGATCGACCTTTATAGACGATATCATTAAAAAAGCAGAATCTTAGCCGTCAGTAGGCCCTAGAAAAGTTGCTTCTAGATAATCTACTACCTCCCTTCGGGCCACAGAATCACCATCAGTAGCCTTTGCTGAGGTGCATAGGCAAACAGAGGAGAAAGATTTTCAAGAAATTGATAATTCTAGCCCAAAATCGTTACAAGAAGGGAACCTTAGTAATCTCTGTGAAGAAGGAGGAGACACAGGGGAAACAGAAGAACCAAGATATCCTCTTGGAATAGTTCAGCCACTAAGCAACCTAGATAAGGGAAGTGCTGTCAAAATCATCCAAAACAAAGCTGAAGACCCTGAAGAGCTAAGATCCCCCTAGATATTAGTTCAGGAAGGAACTCTCATCATCCCAGACCAAGGAAGTGTTGTCAAGGCCAGTCCTGCTCCTTCTAGTGATCTGAAAATGGGGCACGAAAGGCTTCTTGTCAAACTTACAAGAACCTCTCCCACTTCCAAAGCTTAAATATTCCCAAATCTTATGATTAACCAATTACGGAATTAATAATGCTTGAAATAGGTGTATACTGGTGTTTGTTTTTAACTGTTAATGTGCTTTAAGTTCACTTGCTTATGCTGATATAAAATACATATAATAGTAAATACAATGCAGCAAATAAGCAATCACATGTGACAACAATATAATTAGGAGTTCACCCAAACCTCTTGGGCTACGTCTCCGTGAGCTCTAATCAACTCGATTAGACTCTTTGGGATTATGGATGAATTCTTTTACAAGTTCCACACTCAACTCTAATAGGTTACGATTGAACCATTGGGCTTAGAATACCATTTTTATCCCTGGTCGTTTGGCTCTCTAGCTCTCGGCTCTCGGCTCTGGCTTTGGCTCTTGGCTCTCGCTTTAGCTCTTGGCTTTGGCTCTGGCTCTAGCTCTGGCTCTGGCTCTTGGGTCTGGCTCTGGCTCTGGCTCTGGCTCTGGGCTACGGCTCTTGCTTTGGCTTTGGGTCTGGCTCTTGGCTCTTGCTCTAGCTCTAGCTCTAGCTCTTGGCTCTGGCTCTAGCTCTAGCTCTGGCTCTTGGCTCTGGCTCTAGCTCTAGCTCTAGCTCTTAGCTCTAGGCTCTGGCTCTTGCTCTGGCTCTCACGAGCTTCTCTCGGCCTCTACGTGCCTCTGTAGTTCGCTCGACTTCCAAGCGACTCTCGACAATATTCCAGTGACCTTCAACAGTTGTGCTCTTTGGTTCACTCGACCTCCAAGTGACTCCAAAACTCTCTGTACTCTCTTAGCAATCTTCTGCAATTGTGCACTCTGTGCATTTGTAACATGTCGATTATAGTTATTCATCATGGAAAACCTGACTATTCACCACAAGAATTTGTTTACAATGGAAAGGAATCATCGGTGTGGGGAAACCTGATCGTTTTTCCTTTCTCTAGCCCTGACAGCCAAATAACGAAAATACACAGGAAAACGCCTCATGGAGCATTTAATCGGACTTCAATATTATTGAATCGCCTCTATAAACCCATCAGGTCTGACCCTTATCGGTATATCGCTATCGCAAGTCGCATGGTGCATGCAACAACCCTTTGTATCAGGGATCTGCCGATCGTCCGATCTCTGATCACCCCGATCGAATCTTGACCATTGATCTGCGCACCTGATCCAACGGTCCACACACAATCGCACATTGGCCCATTGCTTTATCGCATGTCGCAATGGCTCGGGGGTATTCCCTTTGGTTATGTCGATCGTCGATCCACCGATCGCCAATATCGCACCTCGCGTATCGCATCGGCGAGGTCTATGCCTCTGCTCCTCCGATCGTCGATCCACCGATCGCCAATTTAATCGCATATCGCTCTGCCTGGGGTCCCGATATCGGGTGCAGCCTACCTCCGACCCGATATATCGGAGATCACTGATCGGGGGTCCTTTCGCCCCTGCGTTAAGTCCTTCCCTTGGCTTTTTCTGATGCGATTTCTTCAATGAGCCTTTTAGGCCATTTTCATAAGAATTTGCCTCATTTTTCAAAGGACAAGGGCAATCTTCTTTCTGCAATAACTTCATCATCCAAAGTCCATTTTAGCCCATTCAAGTTACAGTAGATTCAAAAGGAGAAGATCTATGCAATGGGACTATTTCCAAGAGTATCCTTGGACTTTCATTTTCCTCTGTGAGGAACAATTTAGACTTAGAAGTCTATCTTAGATCCATTTTGGATCATCTAGCCAGCCTAGAAATACCTCCCTAGAAATCCCAGAAGCATATTGGCACATATTTGACCAAATGGCCCAGAACCAGCAAAAACCCCAAACCTCCACACTACAATATCCCATTGTAGATACTGCAGTTAATGCACCCATGAAGGTCATTCCTCTCCATCATATTCCTACATTCCATGGTCTAACATTGGAAGATCTAGACGCGTTTTTGTTTGAATTCGATGTATTATGCCGGGGGCATGACTATACCACTGATCCCCAAAAGCTAAAATTATTTCCCTCCGCATTAAAATGAGCAGCTTTACGATGGTTTATGGGGTTAGGTGGAGGTGTTATAAATGACTAGGATCAGATGAAAGGTGTTTTTTCTAAAGAAATATCAGGATTATTGTAGGTCTAGAGAATTAAAGGATGAAATATTTCAGATGGTAGCTAGACCGAATGAGACACTAGAAGAGTATGTTGAACGTTTTCAGTATAATTTTCAAATATCTCCTTATGCATCATTACCCTTACCTGACAATGTATTAAAAACGACATTAATTAAAGGGATGAAGGAACAATGTGTTGAAACACTACATATTATGGGAAAAGGTGGCATCTACCAAGAAAATTTTGCTGACATTATTGATTTATGTATCAGGAGTTCACGAGGCAGTACAAGGCTAAAACTAGCGGAATGTTACATGCTCACAAGGGACAACAAGATCTCTGGTGGAGGAGTAACTCGCGCAGAAATTGGGAATTTACTAGAGAATTTCAAAATTGATATATTAGGGACTCTGACAACGTAGCTCGATATTATGCAAGCTAAAGAGAAACAAGTAGAAGCAGAGCAAAACCTTGCAATATTCTGCCCTAGATGCAGAAAGAAACACAGCCATAAAGAGAGCCCACTAGATGCAATTCAAGTCTGTGCTATTTGTACAAAAGACCACCCCATAGAGAATTGCCCCTCACTCCCGAGTTTGAAAGCAGTATACAAAGAAGCAGAAGAAGAATCAGAACCAGTGTACCTACTCAATCAGTGTCGTCAATGGCAGCCATGACAACCAGGTATGCCCTCTGATCCATCTTCTTCTTTCCAACCTCCGCAATATCATGCTCAGCTTTATAATACAATGTGGCAAAATCAGCCACCCTTTCCAAACTGGTCACAACAACCATTTCATTCATCACCATGGCCAAATTTTCCCTACTCTCCACCATAATGGCAAAACAATGCATATCCAACACAATGGTCCCCTCCCACTTCGTAGAGTCAAGCCTGGCATTCAAACTGGCAAAGACCAATGAATCAGCCAGTTGGAACCATCCCTCTCCCTCAACCCACACTGTCAGCACCATATACACTACAACAAAATCCCTAATCCAACTTAAGACCACAACTCCTAGCCCAACCCAACCCAAACCCTAATAATAGACCGATTCAATCTGTTCAAATAATTGAAACACCAGAACTAGAAACCGACGTAAGGGAGTGCAACGACCTTCAATTAAGATCTGGGTGCATAATAGAAACTGAGGGAGATAAAAATGTTCAAGTTGAAAATCTGTTACCTACAGAACAACCACTACAAGAAGAGGATGTAGTCAGACAACAAACTCACGACCAAGCAACCACGTCTTCTCCCCCATTCCCAAAACGATTAATCATACCAAGCCCTATAGAACATCCCGACTTTGATCTTCTAGTAGAACTAAGAAATTTGTGTATAAAAATCCCACTCCTCCAAGCTATCCAAGATATCCAAATATATGCAAAAACCATCAAAGAGTTATGTATAAGAAAGCCAAAGAGGAGAATAACAACTAACCCAACCGTCCAAGTAGTTGGCACCCTATTTGATCTGTTATCAGGAAGAGAAGCATCTGTCAAATATGAAGACCCAGGGAATCCTATAGTGATGGTGCAAATCAATGGACAAACCTTTTCAAATGCCCTAGTTGATTTAGGGGCTGCAATTAATATTTTAACAACCACCACTTGTCAAAAAATTGGCATTACATTAGTGGAACCAACCTCCACCTTATTGGAACTGGTTGACTGATCGGTAGTTAGGCCAGAAGGTACACTACATGATGTAATGGTATCCATAGATTCCTAGGAATACCCTGCCGACTTTCTGATAATCAACCCCAAAAACTGACTCGATGAACACCCTTTAATCTTAGGTAGATCTTGGCTTGCGACTGCTAATGCTTACATTGGTTGCCGATAAGGTAGTATGACTATAACTAGAGGGAGTAATATCAAGAATCTAGCTCTATACCCTCCAGCCCAGCCAAGTTTAACAATAATGAAAACTAACAAACAACCTATATCATTCCTCACAGAAAACATTAGGTCCCCATTAACCATAGAATATGCCATCGATTTTAAAGACCAAATAGAGGATGACGTTATTAACAAATTCATTAACCAATCTGAATCCAGATCCCATGTACAATGTCACATGATAGAGGCAGCATTTGACAATGAACTAGAAGAAGATCCCCTCAAAGACACTCATGATCAATCAATACCCACTACCTCTGTTTCAAACAGAAAAAACTGTAGAGATTGAGCCAGGAAAAACCTTGAACATTAACAATAACCTAACTCCTGAACAAGAAGAAAAGTTGGTCCAACTACTGAGAAAATATAAGGAAGCTTTTGCATGGGATTATTCGGACATGAAGGGAATTGATCCCCAGCTGTGCACGCACCACATTTATACAGAAAATGATGTTAGACCCATTCGCCAACCCCAACAGAGACTCAACCCTCATCTGAAAGATATTGTGAAAGCTGAATTACAAAAACTTTTGGATGTAAACTTTATTTATCCAATCTCCGACAGCAAGTGGATTTCTCCACTAGTAGTGGTGCCAAAGAAAAATGGAAAATGGAGGATTTGTGTAGATTACAGAGAATTAAACAAAGCAACCCAGAAAGACCACTTTCCCCTTCCATTCATTGATTAGGTATTAGACACATTAGTAAGAAAGAAATTATTTTATTTCTTGGATGGCTTCAGTGGATACAACCAGATTTAGATTGCCCCTGAAGACCAGGACAAAACTACTTTTACCTGTCCTTGGGGAACATTTGGTTACAGAGACCTACACTTTGGCCTATGCAATGCCCTTGTCACATTTCAGAGGGCCATCCTCAACATCTTTTCAGATTTAAAAAATGAAGGGCTCGAAGTATATATGGATGATTTCACACCATATGGAGATGATTTTGAGCCAGCACTAGCCACATTGGAAAAGGTGCTGCAACGATGTATTGCCACCAGGCTCTGCTTGAGCCATGAAAAGTGTTATACGATGATGACCGAAGGGTTCATCCTAGGTCATTATATCTCAGCAGCTGGAATACAGTTAGATCTGGCCAAAATTCAAATAATTTTGTTAATACCTACACCTACCACATAGACAGAGGTACGCAGTTTTCTAGGATTTTCTGGTTATTATAGGAGATTCATAGAACATTTTTCTCAAATAGCTACACCTCTATACACACTGACACAGAATGTTGATTTTATTTGAACAGATAAATGCATCTGTGCTTTTGAGGATCTGAAAAAGCTTGTGTCAACAACCCCAGTGCTCAGAGGCCCAAATTAGGATCTGCCATTTCAAATTTCATCAGATGCTTCAGACACAGCTATTGGAGTAGTCCTTGGGCAGGAAGAAGACAAAAAAACATATGTAATCTATTATATTAGCAAGAATTTGTCTCCTGCTGAGCTAAACTATACCATAACTGAAAAAGAGTTTTGAGCTGTAATACATGCTGTAAATAAATTTAGGCATTCTATCACTGGATATCCTGTTGTTTTATATACAGATCACTTTGCCATAAAATATTTAGCAAATAAACCTATTACAAATGGTAAAGTAACAATATGGTTGATTTTATTGCAGGAATTTGACATCACAATAAAAGATCGACCTGGGAAAGAAAATCTTGTAGTTGATTTTCTCTCATGAATGTCAAAGCCAGCGGACGCAGCAGCAGTCGAAGATCAATTCCCAAATGAACATTTGTTTGTTGCTACCATCAAGACACCCTGGTATGCTGATGTTGCAAGTTATTTAGCAGTAGGTAAATTACCAAAGCATTTAACCCCCAATGAACGAAAATAAATTGTGCAACATAGTACCCAATTTTCTTGGATTGGGGGCTACCTATTTCATACAGGGGCAGATATGCACATTAGAAGATGCGTCCACGAAGACGAAATATTTGACAGTTTGAAAGCTTGTCATGACAGACCGTGTGGCAGACATTTTGCAGATTGTAGGACCAGTCACAAGGTTTTGCAAACAGGTTATTACTGGCCCACAATTTTTAAAGACGCTAAGAAATTTGTTCAAGCTTGTGACAGTTGCCAAAGAGCGGGACGTCCTAGACAGTCTGAAGAAATGCCTTTAAACCCACAGTTAGTAATCGAACCATTTGAGTGTTGGGCGCTCGATTTTGTTGGTCCGATCAACCTATCATAAAATCAGAAAACATATATTCTAGTAGCAACAAAATATGTTACCAAATGGGTTGAAGCAGAGGCACTTCCAAGAGCTATAAAGGACTCTGTGATTCATTTCTTGTTCCAAATATTTGTACAATATGGCTTCCCGAGGGACATAATCAGGGACGGAGGACCGCAGTTTGTAGGTAATAAAATCACTACAACATTAAAAAATTATCACATTCAGCACAAAATTACCACTCTGTGTCACCCACAAGCAAATGGTCAAGTAGCGAGCACAAATAAGGTGATAGAGGTAATGTTGACAAAAACCGTTGCATCACACAGGCGTCATTGGGCTTCAAGATTGCCCGAAGCCTTGTGGACATACCGAACAATGTGGAGAAACACACGGTTATTCACCATATCGGCTAGTATTTGGAAAAGAACCCATCTTTCCAATAGAGTTCGAAATACAAACATTAAGAATAGCATAAGAGATCGGTCTGAATTTAAACGAGGCTCAGATTAACAGAATACAACAAATTAACGAGCTAGATGAAATCAAGCTCTCGACTCTTCAACGCACTGCATTAATTCAACAACAGAGAGAAAAATGGCACAACGACTTGATCAAAAAGAAAATCTTCCACGAAGGAGATTGGGCACTCCTATATGACTCCAGGTTTCAGGGTTTTCTGCGAAAACTTCAGACTCGATGGCTTGGACCGTATGAAATACAAAAAGTGCATGATAATGGCACCATTACTTTGACTACTATTGATGGATCTGGACATACCTTTAAATCAAATGGTTACCGAGTGCGACTATACCATAAACCGCTTACTCGGGAATCCTTTTACTAGCAGCTCCGGGAAGATTCTGATATGTAGATTCTTGCTGAGGAAAATAATCCTTCCTCGGCATTAGTTCACTAAATAATCCCATTGTTCTTAAATTTTGTACATAAGTTTTTCTTTTATGCTTGTATAAACTACTTTCTGTACAGATTTTTGCATTTTTTTTTTTGTTGTTCCTTTTTGAAGGAACAAAATTTCCACATTTTTTATTTTCCTTTCCGAAGGAACAACACTTTCGCATTTTGTTGTTCCTTTCCAAAGGAACAAAATTTCCACATTTTTGCTGTTCCTTTCCAAAGGAACAACACTTTCGCATTTTGTTGTTCCTCTCCGAAGGAACAACATTTCCGCATTTTTGTTGTTCCTTTCCGAAGGAACAACACTTTCACATTTTGTTGTTCCTTTCCAAAAAAACAACATTTCACATTTTTGCTATTCCTTTTCGAAGGAACAACACTTTCGCATTTTGTTGTTTCTTTCCGAAGGAACAACACTTTCACATTTTGTTGTTTCTTTCCGAAGGAACAACATTTCCGCATTTTTGTCGTTACTTTTCGAAGGAACAACACTTCTGCCATATTGTTTTGCTATTCCTTTTAAAGGAATAGCCCTACTTCACATTTTTTCTTTCTGCCATTCTTTCCGAAGGAACCACAGTTTCGATTTCGGATGATCTTAGGTTGTTCCGCCAAAGGATCGGTATTTTATTTCGTGCTTGATTTATTTGTTGTTCCATTTAAGGAACAACTATTGTTCCTCTTAAGGCACAACAGTTTCGAGTGTATTTTTTTCTTTTGTTTGTTGTTCCTCTTAAAGGAACCACGGTTTTGCGTGCAGATTGTTTTTTTGTTGTCCCTCTTAAGGAACAACAATTGTTCCATCTAAGGAACAACACTTTTTGAGTGCATTTTTGTGTGTGTGTGTGTCTTAAAGAACATCATTTAGAGGATTTCTGTGAATGAAGGTTCACTATTTATGATCCCTTTAAAGGCACAGGTATACATTTATGCAAAAATACAAAAACTAGAGGATACTGAAATCAGCAAACCAAACAAAAATCGTTATCTTTAGAGAAATTGCTTTGTATCGATAAGAAAAAAGAGGAAATGACACAACTATTATATCACTTTGATGTCTTTATTTTCACTAAAACCAATTTGATTGATTATTTTTATCATGTTGGTTCTTCCTTAATTTTCATAATTCTCTTTGATCATTATTATTGAATAAGAATAAGAGCATATTTTTCTCTATTGAGATGTTCAAACTTCTTCCACCATCCCTACTCTTAAGGAGTGTTGAGACATCCTCTGTATATAAATAAGAAAGTGCTATATAAAAGAAAAAGAAAAAAAGAAAAAAGAGAAAAATATATATCTATATGATTACTAACATGTTTTGTCAGATGAAGGATAGGGGGTCTCATCAAGAGCCAGCTTTCCATGATCATAAGGAAGCAGTGAAGTGGCATTCCCACTATGGCCACCACACTAGGGATATGATCCAAGAGGCATATCATAAAAATAAAATAAAAAAGTCCTTGGAACAAGAGGTCTCATTATGAGCCGACTTGCACACCTTTCACTCCTTCCTAGTGAATGGCATTGTGATTAATATGGTTACCAAGCCAGCACAATGGCCTCCATTCTGACATCACACATCACTTTCTTAGGCATACATAAAGGATTATGGTTCCAAGGGTAAAACAAGCAACTCTATCAAGGTTATGGACACCTGTGGGGAATAGAGCTCTGTTGATGGTATTGAAGTCATACTTTTCATACACCAATAATCATTATAAACCCTTTTCTTATATCGTTATCTTAATTTCAAATGAGATTATGTTATATAACCATTTCGAACCTCTTACACATGAAAAATCATTTATAAATCAATCATAATGGTTAAAGTGGATAATGACTGCATAAGCATTTTTACTTACGTCAGCTGTCCTCCCCTCTATTTTTCGCATCATTTCATAGCATTTCCATATCTATTCGTGATTTCCATCATAAGCCATGATTTCAATAATCCGCAGCTTTTTGTAATCATGTCATGGATATATGCGTCGTTCCTTTATTTTACTGTATGAATGCAATCCAGCATGTTGCTCCTTTATTTTTCGTTCGAGGACGACCTATCACATTTCAGGGGGGGCCGGGTGACCTCCAGAATATACTGTCATACGTGTCAACTCCCTATTTGGAGGTAGTATCACTCCATCAAAACTCGGGAATAACAAGTTTAACGGTATTGATATTTCCCAATATGCACAGCTTGTTGTTCCATTGTCATTTCTGTGTTTTTGCTTTGTAAAAATTAACAGTGTGCTAAGCTGAACAAAATGGGAGGCAAATCAATACGCAACAAACCGCAGGTAATAATCTCTGACGCTGCACGCGAAATTCTAGTGAGAGCAGGATGGATTACCTACCTTAACCGACTACAACAATCTCATGAAACGATGGCCATCGAATTTCTGCAGAATTTGTAGGAAGATCGTTCCATGGTGAGGGGGAGGCAAATAATGGTAACATATGCGGTGGTTGCCGAAGTATTGAGACTACCAGCTGCTGGATCAGTATGGACCCAGAAAAAAAGTGAGACTTCAAGACGCCATAACCATCTTTCGGGATGAATGACAGAGTCTTACTGTCAAAGGAAAAGGAGTCCTGCCTGCAACCCTAGGAGAACCATGGGCAGAATTTGCCAGAATTGTGCAAAGCTACATCACATGTGATGGGGGAAAGGATGTGGTAAGACCATGCCATCTCAAATAATTAGCAGCATTAAAACAAAAATGTGCTGTAAATTTGCCCGTATATTTAAATTCTTTATTGCATGATGATGTTCAAAGCATAAGAAAATCTCATCATATAGAGACGGTAGTAAGTCATCAAGGCTTAATTCGGCTAATAGTCAGTTATAGTCTCGCTCAACAGCAGATTAGTTGGGAAGAATTGATATTCTTAATAGATGGGGGATTGGCCTTACCAGCCCTAAAACGAAAAAGAACTGCTAGCACATCAATTAGACCACAGAAACGCAGACAGTTCGCCAGATTGGGGAGAAGCAGGGGAACGTTGGGAAGTCACCAAGATAACAGTAACCAACCCTTAGAGATATATGACTCAGAGGATGAGCAACCCCCACAACTTGAAGGAGGGGAAAATGAAGAAGAAGAATTAGAAGAAAATGCAAAAGAGGAACCAGAAGACGAAACTGAGCACTCTGGCGAGGAAGAAGGGGAGGAAGCAGAGCCACCTAGCGGAAGCCCATTACAAAACCCTCTTCAAGAAGACGAATTGGCCCAAATTTTGGCCAACATGGGTGAGTATATCCAGCCCCATAGCCCACTCAACCTCAATAGTGAGGCAAGACAATTACAGGAACACTCTGCTCACGGTAAGAGTGCATCCGAGGAGATGAATGACGAAGAAGAAGTAGAAGCAGAAACCGCAGAAACCACCCGGGAAATAACATATCAAATTAGGGTTACCTCCCCTGAGAAACCTAATCAGGAGGGTGAGAACACTGAAGAAGTGTTCCAAACAGAAAATATGGAAATAATCCAGGGCAAGGGTACAATCCCCGAAGAACAAAGCCCAAACCCAAGAAAAGAAACAATTGTTCCTTCGAAGAAGAAGGTGAATGAAATCAAAAGGCTGCGAAAGGAACAACAAAGGCTACTAAATGTAGTAAAACAACTTAGACAACAAATAAGGGTCCTAAAAATGGGGAGAATCTCAAAAAGAACCCCTGGAACAAAGGATGCAGCCACCCAGACGAAACCCCATAAAATGAAGACCAACAGAACTCAAACTAAACCCATTATCATTCAGGACCACAAGGAACAACATGCAGTTGTTACAAACGCAAAGGCCCAAATAGAAAACCCACAAGTTTGTAATAAGGACGTCCAAACAGAGGCATTGTCCTCTAGCATCACGACTGATCGGACAGTTCATGACAAAGAAACACAGACTGAGGAAACCAGATGTCGTAATAAGGAGATCCAGGTAGATCTCTAGCCCAAAAATGTTTTGATGGATAATGATCCTATGGTAGTAAAACTTCAAGAGGATCTGACACAGGCCCAACAGACGATAGAAAAGCTCACATAAGAAACTGTTCCTCGGGAGAAATATCAAAAATTACAGCAGTAAGTAAAGAACATCAATGCATCCAAGAACGAGGCCTTCGATAGATGTTGAAGGGCAGAGGAAAAAGTTAAAAAGGTAACCAATAGACTAGACACAGTTATGAGTCAAATGGATACTCTCTGTTCTCTATATATTGATGTTCTAGCATGTAGGGCACCTGCCAAAAATTATGCTTTGTTTTTTATGGAAAGGTATCTACAGTTAAAAATTAAGGCTGTCAAGGCAGGGGTGCCTATAGAGTTAAAAACTATTGATGATTTTATAAATTGTTGTAAACATTATGGGGTGAAAGTCCAGCGATTGCTATGTGAGTTTTATTTGCATAATTTTGTGGTGGAGGATGAAATGGAAGAGAACCCCAATCCTTTTGTGGGTGATATCCAGTTTCAGGCATTCATCTCTTTTGTTGTTAATCAAATAAAGTGGCTTAAAGCCCATAATGCCTTTCAGAGACAAGAGAATGGATTAGATCTGTGGGTAAGGGGTGAGCCGAAAAATCCATTACAACTGTGGGATAAGCATAGAAGCTTAATGAGAAAAAAGGGTGTGATCCAAACATTGGGACCCATTCACACAGTAGTTGTCCAACAAGGGGTAGAATACTTCCTCTCCATCAAAGACCTTTCCATAGCAACAGCTAAACTCCGATGGAAGACTTCCAATCAGAATGTGCAAGACAGAGAGCCATTCAATTACGAAAATTTTAAGTTAGCTGTTGGTCGTCGAGTTACCTATAGTAACCTCATCTTGAGAGAAGGCACGTATTGGCTAGGTTGTAGGTTTCGAAGTCCAATTATTTGGTATCCAGCAGTAAGGTATAAGGTCCTATATGAATTTCTTGAAGGGAAAACCGGGCATAATTTTGAAGTTCCAGCTACACATCATGGTTTTAGACCACTTCATGAAAATCCCTCTCCAGCCTATTCCCTAACTGCCTTGCATGTAAATTACAATGTTTTCATGAGGGCATGAAAAAGGGTAAGCAGGGGGGTGTGTTGAGCATTGGAAAAGGTATGTATTTACCATTTATTTCTTTGTATTTTCCTTTGAATCATAACTCCTTTACATTCTAAGAGGGTAATATGTTAAAGAATTATGATAGAATTAAGGATATTTCTGATTGATACAAAGTAACTAATTATTGTCTTTTTCTATACAGAAAGTGAAGAAAATGGAAAATCACTATTTAGGAGGAAAAGACAAAGCAAAAGCAACTTTTGTCCCTTTGACAGGAAGCCGTATCCAGGCGAGAAGATCAACATTGGAGCGCATGGTCCAGGAAAAGGAAGAGAAAACGCGACATCAATGCAAGAAGACAAAAACATAACTGGAGATCAAAGATATAGTGAATCCTGAGGGATCGCTACTTCAAGACTTATCGGTACTCTTGATACTTCTGCTTGGCCATTATAAAAAGGGATAGCGTTGGTAGCCCAGGGGGTGGATATTATTATCAATTTGTAGAACTTACTATTGTAATCTCAACTTTTATCATCGACTCTCTTTGAAGAGCGATAACTATAACTTTTCCATATATGATTAATATATAACTCAGTTGTTGTTCCATTATCTGATCCTGGAGTAAACGCAGCAGTGCTTCCCTGGTGGCTAAGGGCCCAGCCCTAGTGGATCCACTTGCTTCTTGTATCATTATTTTACAATTACAGTCGTGTGTGGTTTGATTTCCTTTGCATTTCCTTAATTCACTTTATTCAGTAATCTTCTGTTTCTAAACGTTTCCCTGAATTGCTCTGTTATATCGAAATCGTAATTGGATAGAAAGATTATTATTCACAACTTAAAATGTCATGTTGTTCATTCTGAAACAATATTGCATTGTCTAATTTGGATTCTACGGTTCATTTACAATTGTGATTGTTGTTCATTTAAATACCGTTCAATTCTAACTGCAATTGTCGTTCCTTTATACCTGTGGTTGATGTCCATTATGCTAGAATAAGATTACTGATTCAATTACTCTATAGTCGCTGTGTGTTTACACTTAATTAAGTTTGTTGTTCCTTTATTAGTTAAAGATTGTTGTTCAATTCCTTTTCAGCTAAGATTGCTACTCAATTCATTTCTGTAGATTAAGCTTCGTTGTTCGACCTTTTCAATATATTTAGTTGTTGTTCCTTTTCTGCTAATCGAATTGTTATTTCCAGTATTTACTTTAGTGTGGATTGAAATATCAATAACTATAAAGAACATTGACTACTGTTGTCTAAGTTCTCAGATTGGAGATATTGTCTGTGATTGATTTTCATTTACATCAGTTTACAGGGGAAAGAGTTATCATTACTGCATCCTTGACTGATGATTGTTGTAGTTTCTTGAGTGAATGATTTAGTTCCAGAGCATTTAAGTTTCTTGCCATTACAATTAGATTTTGTTTCCAACATTCATCTACTTTTGAAAGCACTATACTGCAAACATTACTCTTGAACAAGTGACCGCCTCAGACTGAGTACACTCTTGAGATAAAAAATTATGCCTGGATTGATAATCAATGTAGGATAAATAGGGGTTAAAAAGACACAATTTATCACTCAACAATACTCAGGAGATTCCACATGGAGAAGTGCAAGACCATGCAGACTCCTCTAGCAAGTAACTGGAGGAAGGACGATGCTACTTCAGGAGAAGTAGTAGAAGCTATTGTGTATCGGTAGCTTGTGGATTCACTGATGTACTTAGTGAACACATGAGCAGATTTGTGCTATGCGATGAACCAACTGAGTCAAGCTATGGTTCAGCCTACCAAGCTGTTTTAGAAGGCAGTGAAGCATGTTTTGAGATACCTCAAAGGCACATCTCAGTATGAATTATGGTACAGACGGATAGAGGAAGTGAAGCTTCAGGGCTTCACAGATGCAAATTGGGCAGGGAGTCCATCAAATCAGAAGAGCACATGAGGAGGAATTTTCAACCTTGGTTCAGCTGCAGTTTCTTGGTACAACAGGAAACAGAGGTCAGTTGCACTCAGCTCAGCAGAGGCTAAATACAAGGCTGCAAGTGAGGTAGCATGTGAGGCCATTTGGATGCAGAAAATTCTAGTTAGTTTATTTGATCAGAGGATGGATCCAACTGTGACCTATTGTGATAATCAGAGTTGTATCAAACTCTCTGAGAATCCAGTATTTCATGACAAGTTCAAGCATATCGACATTCGGTATCATCATCTCAGAGACTATGTGGTGAGAAAGATCATGTTGTTGCAGTATATTCCAATCGAGGAGCAAGATGCTGACATTTTGACTAAGGCATTGTCAAAGTGTAAATTCGAGTTCCACATAGAAAGGACCGGAGTGGCATATAATCCCTTTCTTGTTGAGAGGGAGTGTTGAAAATAGCAACAAGAAATGCTAAAAATAGAATTGCTATAGATAGCATTTCATGATATATTCCAATTTTAATTTGTCCTTGAATTAAAATTGAGAATTAAAATTTGAATTTAGTCTCACTAGCTGTTTGAAAAATAATTAATTAATTCATCTTGAGTTAATTAGTTGAAGAAATTCAAACATGAAGTCTTTGTGAAGACATGCAACAATTATCCCTTTAATTGAGGAAGTTATCGCTTAATTAAGGAGATAAGGATGAGTTGTATTTGATTTGTAATTGGTTAGCTCAATTAACTGAGTTAAGTCAGTTAATGCATGCATGCATGCATGCAACTAGTGTTCTCTAGATAACTGAATATTCTCTCATAAATAACTCATGCATGTCAGTTCAGACAAAGACCCAGTTGAGGTTAAAGGCATGGACAATGTACTATTAGTTGCTAGAATATTCCTATGAGAATATCTCTTGCATGAAGAAGGAATTCATTCCTTGAGGATTGCGCAGTTACTACAGAGGTCAAAGCAGTGTGTGAGGTGAGAATCACACAGGTTACAGCTGGAGGACCTAGGAGAAATTGCGCAAGGAAATAGGAGGCTTGGAGGACAGAGGAGGAGGCATATGTGTTGTCTATTCTGTCTATGAGTAGCAGTGAGGGATTGTACTTAGAGCTGGATAGCTTGAGAGCTAAAGCTTTGTGTAATCCAGAGATATTTCCACTTGTATGATAATACAGATAGCGGGGTTTTTAGCTAAGGCTTTCCCCAGAGTATTCTTCTGTGTTTCATGTGTGATTGAATCTTCTTCTCTGTTATATGTTGTTCTGTTTGATCTTGCTCAAAATCGATTAAGCTTCCACAAGTTTGATTTGTAGAAGTAGATTAAGTATTTTGCTTTAGTACATTGCATAATCAGTTTAATCTATAGTGAGAATTTCTACACTGCACCACCTCAGCTTTTGTGCAAAGGCTAAAATGATGAATTCCTTGCAAAGATTCCGATCTTGTTTCCCTATTGCATCATATAAAGATCACCATAACTTGCAGCATACATCCATCCTTTTGTCAAAAGAAAAATAAGCAAATGGCCAAAATGCATAATTATACCTCCTATCTTGAAGATGATCTGAAAATGGGTTGATCAAATGCAAAAACGGATTGCACCATTGTGATCCTTGTGAAAAAACGGTTTAGACGAGTATAAACTTGACCCCACTCTGACCCTATCAAATATGGGCCTCTAGAGAATCTAAAAGATTCCTCACAGTTTCCTCCTGGAACCATGCGTCAGGGTTTCGCACTCAAAGTTCCGTAGGGGCAGGGTTCCGCCATCGATCAAGGTTCCAACATCTGTCTCAGGGTTCCACACTATTCTGGGTTACGCGCTTGATGTTTCGTACCCATGGCTATGCTCCCTCTCGACCTCTGTGGGTTTGGCAAATGGCAGAACATTGGTTTAAATATGTTTATGGTGGTGGACATACCAAAGTCGTGTTCCATGGTTTGTTGGCATCCAATTGTGTTTACTAGCAGGTGGTCGGGGGTCAAACCCTGTCGGTTCACCAATTTTGGTTAACAATGTTTGTAATGAAATGACCACTCATAACTGTGCCTAAATCTTTAACAATCCGCCAATTTAAATATTTTCATGACCATTCGCTGATTGATTTTAAAGCCATACAAGAGTTTTAATACACTATGTAGTTTTGGTTTTGATATATATATATATATATATATATATATATATATATATATATATATATATATATCAGGGTTAAAACAACCATATAACAATCTTTTCTTTGGTTTCAAAATAT
Organism: Pinus taeda; assembly: GCA_000404065.3. NCBI lineage: Eukaryota > Viridiplantae > Streptophyta > Pinopsida > Pinales > Pinaceae > Pinus > Pinus taeda. Next base: position 59,266 of record APFE030279451.1, read on the forward strand.
TCGTTGGTTTTAATATGGTTAAATAACCATATATTTAATAACCAATTGTTTTATAACCCATATGCCATTTAATTATATGTGTGTGTGTGTGACCCACCAAATGCATGTTGGTTTTGGTTTTTGTTATAACCACTTCTTAAATGGAATTTTTGTTTCTATATGATTTTCTAATATATATTTTTTGTCTTTTGTGGAATTGTTAATATATTGTTTTTTGTCTTTTTTGCAAGGCAAGGAGTCAATGATGGAGTGCCATATGCCATTGGCAATTGGCTATTCAACTACCACATATGCCTTATGGGTCCCACTTTCCTACTTTAACTTGTGAACTTCTGACTGCAATAAGTTGGCCATATGGACTTGGATTTGAGTATCGTATGTGGCACTGGAATCGTACGACGAGATCTACGACTTCAACTTGGTTTCTCTAAGAGTTGAAGGCATTAATTTTTAAGGTTTTCTAGAGCCACCTAGATCAGGAGTAACCTAAAGTTTGTATAAGAGGTATGAAGGTCTGCTCTTGACCTTGTTTCTTATGTCATTCGAAGCCTGCAACTCAACCAAGTTTTATGCAACTAAAATAGGTGCAAAGTTAATACATAAGTTCTGTGTTACTACATGTAGTCCAAAAGAGATTTGAAATTTGAGTTTATAGAAGGTCTAAGATCTGAAGTTATTTTTACTACAAATGTCAGTATAATATCTGAGATCCGAAGTATGTACTACTATAGGAGGTCGAAAGTATTGAAGTCCGGAGTATTTGGAGGCCTTCTCTAAATTACTCGTGTCTGAAAATATTGATCTAGGATGAGTTCTAGAGGAAGTTTGAGCAATACATTTAGTGATCCGAAAGTGAAGTTAACCTTTTAGCCAAGCCCTAGAGAAATAGCATAAGTCCAACACCTTATGATCTGAGTTACGTGTATTAATCTGAGTTTGTGCTTCTGATTAGTCTAAGATTTGAGATCATTTCGAAGATTTGAGGTTACTATCTAAAGTTATGAAGTCTAAACCTAAGGAAGGTGTCACCCAAACCTTGTCATTGTTGTATGGTAAGAGGATCAACCTCTTGAAAGTGATTTCGTTGGGATCTTGGTGAACTACTTATTGATATTGTGTTGGGGACTCTTTCATTTGAGACTTGTCACGCGTGGAAGATTTCTTGTGGATCTATTGAAGTTCTCTTACTCTCCTTAGAATAAAATTCAAATCCTATGGCAAAGTTAGAGAAATGAAAGGAGGGTTGAAACTCTTGTTGAGGTAGAGAAGTCCCAGCTCAATAGCACTTACCTCCTCTGGAAATTGCGAAGTTGTGTCACCTATATTTTATGGATATTTGTGAAATTTGTGGTCCCTTATTATGCGAGTTACCGCAATGGCATCCTATTATCTCTAGTATGTTGAGGAAGTATGCGAAGTAGGCGAGTTTTGTGCCTATGATTAATATTCATCTCTGTGATGTGATGCGATTCTTTGTAATGCATGTTACTTGTCTCTATCCTAAAGCACACAATTTATGTTTACAAATATGAGATATTATATATATAGTTCATGCGAAGGTTGTTACTCAGAGGTATGATCAAATTTTGGGTCCATTAAAGTCTGATCAATGAATTATTATGAAGCAAAGTTTGAAGGCATCCTAGATACATGTGGCACCTGATCTGAATCTTCTAAGGTATGTAATCCGAACTATATGTGATAGTTTTTTTATGACATTATGTCAAGACTAAGCAAGGGAGTGCAAGCCTCTGTGGAAGGTCACACAATCAAAGAATCTAGTTCAAATCTTTTATCTCTGAGGAAATGTATCCAGGCTAAGGTTCAAGCTCCTCTATGTGGCTTAATTAGTAAAGGTGTGCCAATAATTCTTGAAGAAATTTCACTTCTATAAAAGAAGGACAAATTACTCTGAAGGAAGACCAAACTTGAGCATAAAGACAATATATGCGAAATTTTGAAGCTCTTTATCTTTGTGTAAATAATACCAATTCTAATTTGAGACTTTGTTGCTATACATAAAAGAATGACATCATTCAAAAGGATTTGACCTCTCTATTTTGGTATGTATAATTAACTTTTGTGGAAAATTACCCAAATGGTTGTTTTTTTGAAGCGAAGTTTGGAAAGTGAAAGACAAAGACATATAAAGGTACGAGTTCTACATCTTATAAGTCATCAGTACATATGTTATCCTTGGAGGATCGAATATATATATTCTATGATGGACCGAACATATACTATTGTGGAATATCAATATTAGGCTAAAATAAAAGGGCCTAGTTTATGTGTGTGGAGGTATATTTCCTATGGGGAAAACTGAATCTATGCGAAGGAACAAATCTAATAAAGATCCACTACTGTGATCCAAGGTGGAGATCCAGGTACTTCCTGTGTGATATATTGTATAAGGAAGATCTAAGGCCATTATTGGTACTAGGTTGAGACCTAGTGATTGTGCCTTTAAGAACCTAGAAGAATGATTTCGTGCTTACAATCTTCTAGTTAAAAATTGGTTGAATTCCGATATAATACTATTGGGATTTGGTATATCCATGACATGAATTGTAGCTACTTTGTATATATTGTTAACCTTGTCTAGAAGAAGGATGTTACATATTGTAGAAGTTGGCCTGATTGATTTATTCTCTCTATCACTACATGTAGAATGAATGAGAAATGAGTTATTTGATATGACATTTCACTTTAATAATTGAACAAGTCTACAGGCTTCTTCAAAGAAGACTAAGACTCCTTAAATGCAAAGGTCCTTTGATATTTGTGAAATAGGAAGGAATATATATATACTCGGTCTTTTTGAGCTTCCTCTTAATCCAATCTCAATGTTCCTTAGATTCATGGAGCAACCCTTCCTGCAAAACAAATTCTTGACATTAGATATATCTTTGAGAGAACTTAGTTCCTCATTTGGACCAGTCTCAATACAAAGCTTCGGTTTTGGTTCATCATATCATCAAAATGAGGAATTGTGTTCTCTCAAAGATATATCTAATGTCAAGAATTTGTTATGTAGGAAGGATTGTTCCATGAATCTAAGGAACATTGAGATTGGATAAAGAAGAAGCTCAAAAAGATTGAGGATCTTGATCTGATGATAGTTAAAGAAGGTCTGGAAGTTATCGATTTGTTTGTCCCTTGAGATTTTCTTATTCTAAAGAGACACTCTTGATGTTTTGTATTATTGTCATGTATTCCTAATGGATCTTGATAATCGAGCAAAGTTGCACTTGATTGCATTCACCAAAGTATAATGGATGCTTGCTAGGGTCATGACTAAAGTCAAAATATGATAGATACCTTGTATAACTATTGGTCCTAATATTGTAGATGATAGTGTTGTTGTTGGGTTTGGTGAATATACTATCATATTGTTGATGGTTCTAGCTAAATGAGGATAGAATGTTATTGTTGATAAAACTTTGTCAAGTTTTGTTGTTGAAAGACATATATGTAGCTAGAGAGCCTATGGACAAACCCAGAGATTTATTTTGCTGAAAGAAGAAACCCTAGTTCCTTGATGATGATATGTACAAGGTCGATGATGTGGACTCCTTAATGATGTGGATGAGATTAACTCTGTGATGAGTTGAACACGATTGTTTGAGAGAGTGAGTCGACACATTCTCAAGAGATAAGTACTTTCTTGTTTGTTTCTATTATTGTTTCATTATGAGTCTCTTATCTTTGTATATCTTGGTTGGTTGTATTTGTACTTCCATGGCCTCCTAATGAGGATTGTAGGTACATAATAAAGTCTGTCAGGGTTGTGGTAGCAAATAAAGAAGAATGGAAGAACAAAGACAAGAAGACTGGTGATTGAATGAGCTTTTAGACTCAGAGGGAGCAAATAAGATCAACCTGATTAAAGCATGTCCTATTGTATGACAAAGAGAAGTCAATTATGATTTCCAAGATGAAGATAGCTAGAAGTTTGAAGAACAATGTTGATCTGAATATGTTGAAGATGATAATGCTATGTGTTGATGATATGGTTCTAACAAGAACTGAGAACCTCTATGCCTAGTGTAAGAGGGAGCTAATTGATAGTGAGACTGAAAGTGGGGTTGGTTTTAGTATGATGGGTTATGAGTCCCTGAACATCTCCATGTTGGAGAATCTAAAGAGGCTAGAAGAGTTTGTTGACTTGATAAATGCTTCTAATTAGTGGAAGAACACTTCTAAGTATTGTTGTAGTCGAGATGACATGGATGTTTTGGTTGCATAGATGGTTTGTGAAGCAGTTGAAGTTGTTTGTTTACCTGTGTGACCTGGCATTGGAATCAATCATGGACTAAGGTATGTCTCCGGTGATGATATGTGAATACATGGGTATACAAATGCATATTAGTTTTTACTACATGAAGAGCACAGCAGGATGTTACTTTAGCTTGGTATTTGCCACGATTTTCTTGATGAGCAGGAAACTGAGATATGCCACTCTCAGTACAACCAAAGCAAAGTATATTGCAACTAGTATGGCTAGTTATGAGACAATGTGTCTATGAAAGCTCCGTGCAGAGCTATTTGATCATGTGCCAGATATGACTGTAATATACTGTGACAATCAAAGTGGAATAATTTTTTTAGAGAATCCAGTGTTTCATGACATAGAGATCAAGTACCTCTACATCAAACATATAAGGAGAAGTGAGGCTCTAACACATCTCGACAAATGAGCAAGTTACAAACATTCTCACCAAGTCATTGCCCAAAGAAATTTTTTTATTATTCAGAGACCAACTTGGAGTGTAGGAGAATGTATCCCTGCTTGAGAGGGAACATTGATGATTGAGAATGCTAAGAATATGCTCTTCCCCCAGTCTTTCGATTAGCCATGAACTTGGTGGGGTTGGGGGGGAATGAATTGTGAGGTTCCTGGGTGTGAGGGTACTCCTTGGAGCCATGGACTTGGTTGAGTACATGCCTACCAGTAAGTCACCTTTGTGTCATTATTGACCAAGGGCCATATTGAGATGGTTAAGTTCACCGAGATTTCCATCCATTTAGTCAAGTGGGTGAGGAGACTTAGGTGTGTGTGATCTTTACCAAGGTCAGATGTGACTGCCATGGACTTGGTTGTGGTAAATTGATCTCCCCTGAGTGTTGGGTGCAAGTGTTCTACCACTTGATAATTGATGATCAATTTGAGTTAGCACTAGTCATCTTAGGGGCGTGTGATCTTTACCAAGGTCATTTATCACTGCCATGGACTTGGTTGTGGTAAATTGATCTCCTCTTTTATCGTTGTGGATAATTTTTCCTGAGATGAGATGAGATCTATGACATACTCCTTTAGGTCATTGAGCTTGACTTGGGTACCATAGGGCACGTGCAATATTTACCAAGGTCATATATGAATTCCATGGACTTGGTTGTGGTAAATCAATCTCCCCTATCGTTGGTTATGGATCATTCTTCTTCTATGGATTGAGACACCATTATTTTGCAAAGATGTATGGTGCAACCTAAAGAATATCTCCCTAGGTGAGAGGGAGTGTTGAGATTGTATTGTGACGCTCTCTGATTTCCTTATGATGAGACATATACAAATGAGATAGAATTAAAATATCTCCCCGACTAAGAGGAAGTGTTGAAAATTGTAGCCATGGCATATATTTTCATCATGTGAAGAATTTGAAATTTGAATTTATAATTTGCCTCCAAAATATTTCAAAGTCGGCCTCACAACTATTTCAAGTTGGCTAGGCCCCAAAAGGAACCCATTTTACCTCCTTCAAAAGGCTATATAAAGGAGACCTCTCCTCCCCATTTTCACACATTGAATTTGTCTTGTCTATCTCTATTTTAGCAAATTTCAGAAGGAGAAAGGAAGGCCAAAATTTCAGGAGAGTTTGGGATTTCATCGTGTTCTTGGGTATTGGTTTGGCTATTCTCTCAATGTTGTTTCTGATGTATTGTTGAACTATGAACTTTCTCTCTCTCTCATAAGAAAGAATTTATGGGTTTTCCCCTTGTGGGTTTTTCTTGGCCTCAAGCCTAATTTATGTGTCTCTTGTCTCTTGTCTCATAGTTTCTTGGTTATTTCCTTTTAGTATTTCTCTTTCATGCTTATGAATGAATTTTCTTATAACTTATTAATGATGTAAAATGTTAATGCTAATAATGATTGTTTGAAGCTATTATATGTATAAGAAAATTATTCTAGCATTGCCCTAGTAAACGTCAACACTCCTCTTGCTTTTTTGAACAAATCCTAGTCAATGACCATATTTGTGGTATGCTTTGCATTTGAAGGGGAGTTGGTCATAATTTACCTCTTATATATTGAGATTGATTATTACTGGTAGCCCATTTCTTAGATCAACCTCAACATAGATCTGTGCACAGGAGAACAAATCGTCGTGAGGGATAGCCTGGTCTATGTATTTATCCAGGCATTACTAATGTTCCTAAAAGTGGCATCATTACAACAATGAAGATGGAGGAAGGGGAGTTTTACCCATATAGGAGTTGCTAAAGGGATGTCACTATCAGGGTTGAAATTCAGACTCCACTGATCTAGGTAAATCCCTCGGGAACCCATAAATAGAGCCCAATGTGGAATATCAAATCCTAATTTGCTTTTTTTTTCAAAAACGAAAATGAAGAAACCCTTTCCACAAAAGGAGGAAAATATCCCCCCTTGAATTAGGGATTCCTAGTTCTTTTCCACCCATAGTCGAAAAAATATGGGGTAAGGCCATAAACCCATACACTAGCCAACTAGTCCTCTTTCTGCTAATTGGAGAGCCCTCAGCCTGGCTTGAGGAGTAGAAACATTGACCTTAGGAATTTCCTCTAACCTCTTGATGAAGTGCAAGGGATTTTCTTTTTGGTACTTAGGGCCATTGGTTACCAAATGGTTAAAAGTCTCAATCACCTTTGTTAGAGGGGGAGACAAGGCCAGACTAGTCATAGATGACCACCAGACCTATTCACCAAGATAGGCATAGAAGATATTGCATTTCCATACGAAGTCGTAGAGGATAGAAACTTAGATCAGGGGCACAACAAAGGATCCATTGATTGTGCTGTGGCCTGTCAGATGCTCAAAGCTCAATCCACCTCAGTTTGCTGCAAAGATTATCCATAAGCCTAATCCAAAACTATTAACCAAAAAAATCTCTAGCTACAAAGACATATAAAAGAGCATCACACATCCTGCATAGGGGGCCATCTTAGTGGTCACACGAGCTTTGAAAAACCTTAGTCATATTTTTTTTCATTCATTGAAGTTAATTCTATATTGTATTTAAGAAGTAATTTGCCATGACAAAATATAAATGATCCACACATTATTATTCAATTAATGCTAGTAGTTAACCAACACATTAAAAAATTGAGGAGGCTAAACTCCTCTCCTTTCCTTTCCATTTTTTGAAAATTTATTTTGTTACTTTATTTATTTTTGGTTATTAAGATCTAACTGAACTCAATAGATAACTAATTAACATAAATTCTTAGATCATATAAATAATCACCCTTAAACCCTAATTAATGTAGTGGTTTTCTCTTCCTTTTTTTTTTTTTTTTCTCTTTCCTCTTTCTTCTTTGGTTTTCCTTATCTCATCCAAAATTGGGAGACAACTCCACTCTACCTTTGTGAAGAATCACCTAACACTCTTGAACCCTAATTAATCAAATTGCCTCCTCTTCTACCCCCCTCTTTTCTACCATTTTAAGGTTTTTGCCATTTTTTTCCAATAAGTGGTTGACAACTCCTTCCCCTCTTTATGATAATGTCTCACTCTAATTATAACAATGCATATATGCACCTAAATAATATTTCTAACAACTTTTTCATACACATATATACCCATGAGGTGTATATTAGTTGGTTTGTGTGAGGTTTAGTTTCCACGAGATTTTTAGTTCACATCTCTTAGGTATGAGTTGAGGATGAAAGCCCACATTTGAAGGAATGTAACTATCTCCATAGAGTGTCCAACCTTGAAAGTTCTTCCATTGAACGTCGGGGTTGGCCCGATCCTAGTCTCAACATAGTTATGAAGAAAAAATGACTTTTTCATTGTGCCGAGAGGCACTCTCCAATCCATTATGGAACGAATGTTGTAAGGTTATGTTATGTTATGTAAACATTTTGACTCAGTCAAATTACATAACAATAAAAACAAAAATAAAATACACTTAAAAAAATAAAT
>APFE030279457.1:408-24140 GCA_000404065.3 Pinus taeda
ATTATGCCCCATAGAATCCCTCTATTGTTATTTTTGTGCCTTTATATTATTATTGTTAGGTCGGCTTGGTTATATTGTGAACCCTTAGACTCCTATATATAGAAATGAGGTTTTGTCATTTGAATCATCGAAGAATTATTCATTTGTGTAATGTAAAGTATGTTTCCCCCTCGAATAGGCTGAATTCTAAGGCGTTGATCTACCTTTTCTATCTTTTTGTAAGCTGGTTTAATAAAATCTACTGATCTACGAAAGTTAATTCACCATATAGAACACAAATCATAGACATGCAAAAGGAAACATGACACATGCACACATATTTATCTAGGAGAAAGCAATTTCTCAAAACCCCTTCCTATATTTATTGCATCATGAGAGAATAGAGAATAAATACATATGATTTCTCAAGCTTGAGCACACCCTCCAGGTGTATAGTCTATTCCTCTACCTGGCCAATTGGCTCTTGCCAACACTTAGCCAATTTTGAAGCCCTCTAAGCTCCTATTTCCTTGCGTTGTTCCCTTGGGAAATTGGCCCCTATTATTTAGGAATTTCCCACTATTGAATTGTACAATTCCCTAGGGTCCTTCCTCTGGCTGCATAAGCCATCTGTACACATTGGAATATGCTACAACTGATAATACACTGCCTTGGAATCTCCATCTCAACTTGGTAACTCAAATTATCTGCATGCAAAAATTATTTTGGAATAATTGATCAGTTAACTGGTCGATCACTGAGTGTGGTTGACGTTCCACTTCCACAACTTGACCTCCACTAGTTCTTCTGACAATTAGAACTCATTAAACTGATAATAACTCAAATTAATTGAAATAGATTTCTACAAGTATGCAATTAAACATACTTAAATAAATCAATCTTTGCAAACTTGAATTAACTGAATGAAAAATGCCATGTCACCTTAGTTCTCTAGTTTGACCAATGAAGGTCAAACTAATTTTTCTTGTTGCATTTTTAACACTCCCTCTCAACAAGAAATGGATTATCAACCACCCCTATCCCACACCCGTGGAACTCTAACTTCCCTCTTGAAAATTCCTTTATCAAAATATCAACACCTTGTTCCTATGTCGAAGTGTACTGCAACAACATAATCCACCTTTGCACACAATTCTATAGATGGTGATACTGATTGTCAATATTCTTGGTTTGATCATGAAAAAAAATAATTTTAGAGAGTTTCATACAACTCTGATTATCATAGTGAATCACATTAGGATCCATCATCTGATCAAATAATCCAACAAGTATCTTTCTCATCTAGATCACCTCACATGTTTCTTGACTTGCAGTCATGTATTCTACTTTTGCCAAGTTGATTGCCACTAATATTTTCTTCGTGCTGTACCAAGTAAATGCTGCATAATCAACACTGAAAATTCCACCTTATGTACTCTTCTGGTATGATGGACTTCCAACCCAATATGCATCCATGAAGCCACACAACTCCACTCCCTCTGTTCGTCTGTACCATAGTCCAAACTAGGTAGTGCCTTTGAGGTACCGTAGAACATGCTTAGCTTCCCTCCAAAAAAGTTTGGTTGGCCTAACCATAGCCTTTCTTATCTGAATGAATGAAAATCACATGTTTGGTCGCATGTTCACAAGATACACAACTGAACCCACCAATTGAATAATCACATCCACTTCCTCACCTAAAGTGGCATCCTCCTTCCTCTAGTTGGTTGTTAGAGGAGTTTCCATGGGTTTTCACCTATCCATGTGCAACCTATGAAGTATCTCGTTGGCATACTTTCCTTGAGAGACAAAAAATTCCCATCACTTTACCATACTTCCAATCCAAGGAAGTAGTGCATGAGACCCATGTACTTCATCTCAAACTCTCTTACAAGGTCCTCCTTGCAAGATATGATCAAATTCTCATCACTAGTCAAAATCAAGTCATCAACATATAAAACAATAATCAACAATTTACTTCTACCAAAATATGATAGAGGTTTGCATTCGCTTCACTTTTGGTGAAGCCCAAACTGGTGAGATAACAATGGATCCTAGTATACCAAGCATGTTATATATCTAGGGGGGATAATATGGGGTACAAAGGGAGGTACCAAAGGTAATAATATAATAATGGGATGGGCCATAGTAATAAATAAGGTGGTTAACCCATATCATGTAAGGGGCCACAAGTAGTTAGTAATAATGTAATGGGCCCATAGTATTAGTTCGATGGTATGAAGGAACCATGGTAATGACCCATGGTATTTTATGTATGAGGCTTATATAGAGGCTAGAGACTCCACATGGAGAGGTGTCAAGTATTATTGTATGAACAGACATATGTCTTGTGGAGTGTTCTCCTTCCTTAAGGAGTGAATGTATGGTGTTGCCCTACCTTAAGGGTTTGATATCAATAAAGTGAATAATTTCTATTTATTTCTATCTTATTATTCTAGGTATATTTGCATTATCTTATATTTTTCATATCTCATCTATAATAATTTTGGGTCAGATCTATAACAAGTGGTATTAGAGCTATAACAAGTGGTTTAGAGCTATAACAAAGCATGGGGTGCTTGCTTGAGACCATATAATGCTCCCTTGAGTATGAAAACATGACACTATCGATCAAAAGTATCGAAGCCTTCTCATTGATTGATATACATCTCCTCCTCAATAAATCCATTGAGGAATGTTGTTTTGACATCCATATGGTGGATCTTCCACTGCATCTGTGTAACCGGAGCAAGGATTGATCTGATGGATGTGTACCTCGCTATAGGAGCAAAGGTCACCTCATAGTCAATCCCCTCAAACTGAGAATACCCCTTGGCTAGAAATATGGCCTTGTACTTTTCTATGGTTCCATATGCTCAATGCTTCACCTTGAAGATCCCTCTCGAACCCACAATTGATTTGTCTGCTAGTATTTGGACCACTTCTCGAACACTGCTGTTTACAATGGATTCGTACTCCTCCACAACTGCATCAATTGATACTGGTTTCTCTACTTCTTCCTCTAAAGAGGATGACCGATTCTCTACTAGCTCATTCATTATAGCCATGCATCTAATGTACTGATATCATGACCTTCTTTGTCTGCACTGATTTGAAGGAGCATCCACATTCTCCCTCACATCCTACACAAGTTTCTCTGCTTCCCTGGTTCTCATCCCTTTCCTATGTGGTTCTTCTTGAGTGGTTGTCTCCACTCTCTAGTCCTCAACTTGTGGCTTCTCCACATCATCATGAGGCTCCTCCATTGGATCTAAAATATCCTCCTCTTGTGGGATATGAAACTCCCTCTCAAGAGAGAACCATATGGATTTTTCTTCATCAAATTTGACATCCCTTCATGAAACTTTCATTATGAGCGATGAAAAATACACACAATAGTTGTGGGGAGTTTCTGTTTAACCCATAAATAACCCCAACCTTGTTATTTGCACTAGCTTCTTCCTTTATTATTTAGATACATGGAAGTAAAGAGAGGCTCCAAAAATTCCAAAGTGCGACACATCCAACTTTCTTCCCAAGAAAGCCTCCTTTTGCGCGATCATGCTAGGAGTCTGATGAGGACTTTGTTGGGCCTCCAAAATGTCTTCAAAATGACATCTAGTTTCACCTTTATCGCCACCATTTCACTCACATGTCGCAACTCCATAACCATATAACCTTTCATTAGCCACCATTTTCATAAATATATGGGTTAGGATCCTTATCTAACAAAGTTATTTATTTTATGTGTTTAAAGTGAATTTATGATTAAAACTAGGAAATTAACATGGTTTAATGTATCTATATATGTGGCTTGATTTTCATGACATGTGTAGGTCATTTGGGCGCTTCCAAGGCACCCTTATGTGGCCTCAAATGCTCAAATTCGAATTCCCTTCAAAGAAGATTTGGATAAAGGTTAAAGAAGGATATGTGTCCTATTTGGATTGTAACTCTATGAGGTGTCTCATCATTTCTTATTTGGATTATAACTCTATGAGACACTTAGGGGATATGTGTCTCATTATGAGCTATTTGGTTGTAACTATATGAGATTCTAGTTGATCTTCATTAAATAGGGTAGCTTCTTAAGTTTTTGTATAAATAGGAGAGCCTTCTTCTTTGAAAGGCATGTGTAAAGTTGGAGAAATGCTCATGTTTTTAATAGAGAATTTGGAGCTTATACTTGTAGATTTGAAGATTTAGCTTTGCTCAATGCATATGGAACTTCTTCACTTTCCATCCTCATACACCATTGGAATGACCATCTAATGATTGTGAGATTTAATTTCTTTAATAGATTAAAGTTCATTTGCTTTCTTAGTATTAGTTTTAGAATGACTATGTAATCTTTGCTTTTCTAAAAACATTTCAATATGGAAGATTTATGTATTTTCTAATTGGATTAAGTTTGAGGCAAGGGCTCATAGTTAGTTAGTTTCCTTTCATGTTCTGTTATTTACTTTCTTAGATCAAACCATCAATTCATTGTATAATTGAATAAAGGATCAGGCCAAGAAGGTGACTTCAAATTGGGTGATTGAATGTTCAACCTATGCAATCTTTGAGCTTTACTTTTTCATGCTTTTATATTTTCTTTTATGATCATCATTTAAATGCATTAACCGATATTCCTAAAGATCATTCTAAGAAATTGATTTAATCATATTTCAAGATTGAATGGTTGAATATTTGATACATGCAATTACTGAGTTATTTTATGCACACTTTAATTGCTTTTCTAGGACATTAGAGGTTAAAGTATAAATAGTTACTTACACATCATCTCAAGAAGGTAACACTTCATAATTGAATGCTCGAATAACTAATTATACATTAGTTGTTTTTTATTTCACAGGTTATTTGAATTTCATTTTCATTATTTGATTTCATAGATTAGATGAATTGGTTTTCGTTATTTTGTAGTTAGATTGAACTAAACTAAAAGACAATTTCTAGCACATACAATGCATGCATGCTTCCCAAGTTTACGAAACCCCCTGGTTGACAAATTAAATGATAGGCAATCATTTTGCCCCAACATTTTGGCGCCTTTGCCGGGGAAGTGTGCATAGGAACTAGCTTTTAGTTTAGAGTGTAAGTTATTTGTTTTTGTTTTTACTAACCATTTATGGACAAAGGGTCTAGAATGCGGCCCAAACACTACAATGAAGAATGGTATCAAAATGTAGTTACACAACAATATTCATCCATTCTTCAAGAGATCCTTGCGGCAAATCGAAAGGTCAAGTCGATTTCGCATATCCTTACAAACAATGAAGTACAGGTTTCAAGTTGGGATATGAGCATTTCAAAAATTCTAATCTGTAAATGGCTTCAATAGAAGCATGAATATACTTTAAAAAAAATTGTTTCTATATAGATAGGAAAAATAAAAATAATTTTTTATAGTTTTTAGGACAAATTTGATGTTTTATAATGCAGTAAGAACCACCCATCTACTAAACCTTGGTAGGAAAAATTTTCAATAAAACAAAGGGTTGAGAACAAAGAGGACAAGTGAAGATCACAAACGATAATTTAAGGTATGAGATCAAGCCTTTTCATTTTATTTTTGCAAAATTTATAGAGGAATCGATTGATAAAATCTTGAATATGCTAACAAAATAAATCTCTCAAGTATGCTCTCCTTCTGTACTTCATGTGACCTGGAGGATCAGAAATAAATAAATAAAATTTGTTTTGTTAGTATATCATAAAAATTATTTATCTACTGTAAGACTTGCAAATCTATGTGCAAAAATCCTTACCTCTGTAATGCAAGAGTTTTCTACGTGATTACAAAAATGAGGCGGTTAGATTTCTTCAAAGAATTATCCCATTTTTATCTCATTTTAGATTTTGAGTATAGTTGGATCTTCTCTTTTCCTATGCTAGAAGACATCCACATAGCCTCAAGCCCAACCTTCAAAACCTGCAAATCAAAAATCATGGGAACATTTCTAGAAAATGCAACAGCATAAACACGATTTTAAAATGAAAATTCTGAGCAAGCCAGGGTGAATCTGAAAAAAATGAGACACGGGTTTTCTCTGGAACAGGGGAAGTTAGGTAACCTGTAAATGCTTTCCCAGATTTTGCAACCGTTTAGGAGAAATCTGAAATTGATTTTTTGTAGAAAATGTAATTCCCAGAAATCGTAAATTGTCTTGACACCCGATTTTAAAATGAATTTTCTGAACAAACCAGGGCGAATCTAAAAAAATTGGGAGATGGGTTGTTTTGGGAACTGGATGAATTTAATAACTTTCAAATCATTTCCTCTGATTCCTAACCATTTGGGAGAAATTCAGGGTTCTTAAAAGCTCCATTTTGCAGATTGTGTGAGGGAAAAACAATTTGTTTTGAACTGTTTTAACATGGCAAGTTGAAAGTAGAAAAATCCAAGTGAATAACAAACTTTGCTCCACATGCCATGTCGTCTAAGGGTCGAATTTGATTTTAAAAGAATCCAAGTGAATAACAAACTCTGCTCCACATGGCATGAGGTCTAAGAGTCCAATCTGATTTAATAAATTTGATTTTAGACACATGTGTCTCATTCCCTATGTGTCTCTCATGATTAAAAAAAAAAACTCTTTATCCTAATTTTTTTTGATAAAGAAAAATATATATATATATATATATATATATATATATATATATATATATATATATATATATATATATATATATATATATATATATATATATAATATTTTTTGAAGCAAGTTATAAAAACGAAAAATACTTGCAAAATTTGATTGAAATAATTTTTTTTTGTACAAGTACTTTTTCATATTTTTGTCGCTTCAAATATTTTTTACAGCATGTTATTTTTGCAGCATAGATGACGATTCAACAATGACTTGCAGAACAATTGGAAAATTATTTAGATGATTTATGAACATTTGGCATTGATACTATTGCTGTGTATTTTTCTATGAAGTTTTCACTTGCAGAGCACAACAAATCTTTGTGATGCCAATTATTTTACTGAGTAGAGTGCATGAAGTCATCCAACAATAGGGAGTTAATTTAATTTCATGGTTATTTATTAAAAATGGATTGTTATCGATATCATGAATTGGATTGAATATAACACTTTTGATTTTCCTTAGTCTGTTTCATTTGACATTTTGTTTAAGAATCAGAAAGGATCTAATAATTTATTTTTGAACACACTTATGTTCTTTATGTCAAGTTTTTTTGTAGGTTTTGGATGATTGAATGATCATTGAAGAAAACTAATTGTGCGCACAATTGGTCTTCAAAGGACTGATTCCATGAGAAACATAAGAAAAAGTCCATGTCCATATCCACCAAAACCATTACCTTTCCTCCATTTTGAATTATAAATCCAACCAAGAAATTCAAAGCAAGGCACAATCATTTTTCCTAGCAAGAGTCAGTTGTTCATTTTCCTTTATTCACACACGCTTCCTTCCTAACCCACAAATAAAAGCAAGAAGCTCACTTACATGCTTTTTGCCCATTTTCATTATTATTTTCCAATGTCATATTCCATTTTCGTTTCTCCTTTCCCATCCTTTTTCATTTTGCAAATAAACCCTGCTTCATTGCAAATTATTGAGTCCATAGTCCTTTGAGTCTAAAATCCTTGCAAAAACACCTTAAGGCTTGTATGCCTTATTTGAAAGTCCTCATGCTGACAAACAATGGGAATACATCAATGTCCCTTATTCATTAGATCTTCTAGGTACTCGACAACAACAAAAGTATTCGTACTTAGCAATATGTGTTTGGGCATCTTGAATCTCATGGTCATCAATGGTGAGAGTTCTCGTGTTGACTAGTGGCATCCATTAATGGCCACTAAGTCAACAATTTCCCACTATGTTCGACATCAGAACATTTATTCACATAGCAGGAATTGTGTCAATGAGTTTTCAAGACATGAAGACTATCATTTTCATCATTTTGCAGTAGATACAATACATTTAGCACCAGAAATAAAAAATCCACTTCACAACCTCATCCATCATTTATGCAACCAAGAAGCAGATGAATTCCACATTTCATTCCATGATCCAGAAGCAGCCACACTCTTGAATTTCCTTAACTCATGCACATTCAAGGTAAGTGAATGTATGTGGTTTTCTAATTTTTAGTCATGCAATTCCTTAAAATACTAAAATTGTAACTTTCGGAAATTCCGCACTTCCTCTTTCACATTGTCATATCTTTAGTTGGGGGGTAGGGACATCATTTCATATTCATATATTATACACCATCACACATTTTCATTTCATCCTAACATACTTTTCCTAATCAATTATGATTCCATTATGGTTCAAAAAGTGATATGATTTGCAAATAATGTCTAAATTAAGAGCACACTATATGGCTGATTTTAAAGATGCATTCTTAAATATGTTCAATGAATCTTGTTGCAACAAAAAGAAACAAGGTATTGAAACACAAGAACCAATACCAATTAGAATTTGGTTGAAATACAAGAACCAACTAAACATGTTGCAATTCAATGTATGACAATGAATACTTTGCAAAAATAAATAAAATTTTCAAATGTAAAGTTTAAGGACATATGATATAAGCCAAGCCCATTAAAAAGCAAAGATGTTGCGAGAAAATCAAAGGAATTAATGCAATATTTGCATGAGGACATGCAATTACTCTAGTTGGTGGGTATGTTGGGCCTCCAAATTATCTTCAAAATGACATCCAGTTTCACCTTTATCGCCACCATTTCACTCACATGTCGCAACTCCATAACCATATAACCTTTCATTAGCCACCATTTTCATATATATATGGGTTAGGATCCTTATTTACCAAAGTTATTTATTTTATGTGTTTAAATTCAATTTATGATTAAAAACTAGGAAATTAACATGGTTTCATGTATCTATATATGTGGCTTGAGTTTCATGACATGTGTAGGTCATTTCGAAGCTTCCAAGGCACCCTTATGTGACTTCTAATGCTCAAATTTGAATTCCCTTCAAAGGAGATTTGGATAAAGGTCAAAGAAGGATATTTGTCGTATTTGGATTATAACTCTATGAGGTGTCTCATCATTTCTTATTTGGATTAGAACTCTATGAGACACTTAGGGGATATGTGTCTCATTATGAGCTATTTGGTTGTAACTATATGATATTTTAGTGGATCTTCATTAAATAGGGTAGCTTCTTATGTTTTTGTATAAATAAGAGAGCCTTCGCCTTTGAAAGGCATGTGTAGAGTTGGAGAAATGCTCATGTTTTTACTAGAGAATTTGGAGCTTATACTTGGAGATTCGAAGATTTAGTTTTGCTTGCATATGGAGCTTCTTCACTTGCCATCCTCATACACCATTCGAATTTCCATCTAATTATTGTGAGATTTAATTGCTTTTATAGATTAAAGTTCATTTTCTTTCTTAGTATTAGTTTTAGAATGAATATGTATTCTTTTCTTTTCTAAAAACATTTCAATAGGGAAGATTTATGTATTTTCTAATTAGATTAAGTTTGAGGCAAGGGCTCATAGTTATTTAGTTTCCTTTCATGTGATGTTATTTACTTTCTTCAATCAAACCATCAATTCATTGTATAATTGAATAAAAGATCAGGCCAAGAAGGTGACGTCAAATTGGGTGATTGAATGTTCAACCTATGTAATCATTGAGTTTTACTTTTTCGTGATTTTATATTTTCTTTTAAGATCCTCATTTAATTGCATTACCTAATATTCCTCAAGATCATTATAAGAAATTGATTTAATCATATTTCAAGATTGAATGGTTGAATATTTGTTACATGCAATTACTGAGTTATTTTATGCACACTTTACTTGCTTTTCTAGGACATTAGAAGTTAAAATATAAATAGTTGCTTACACATCTCCTCAAGAAGGTAACACTTCATAATTGAATGTTGGAGTAGCTAAGTATACATTAGTTGTTTTTTATTTCATAGGTTAGTCGAATTTAATTTTCATTGTTTGATTTCATAGATTAGATGAATTTTTTTTCGTTATTTTGTAGTTAGATTGAACTAAAATTAAAGACAATTTCTAGCACATATAGTGCATGCATGCTTCAGAATTTTATGAAACCCCCGGGTTGAAAAATTAAATGATAGGCAATCATTTACCACAATAGACTCCTGTTCTGCAAATAGGTTGTTGCATTGCATGCTTCATCCCACAAGTGCAGAGGTAGGCTTTGGTTGTGTAACATCTCCTATGCTTCTTCCACAATGCTACGATTCTTCCTCTCAACCACCCCATTTTGTTGTGGATTGTGGGGTGCTGCCAACTCTTGTCAAATGACTTCTTTTGTACATAAAATTTTAAACTCCTTTGACACATACTCACCTCCATTATCAGTCCTGAGACCCTTCACCTTCTTTCCCATTTATTTTTCCAACAGTGCCTTGAACTCTAGGAACTTGGAGAAGGTTTCATGCTTCTTTTTCATGAAGAATATCCAACACTTCTGTGAGAAGTCATCAATAAAGATGACAAAATACTTGTGCCCAGAAGTGGAGGCTTTCGAGAAAGATACACACACATCAAAGTGGACCCTTTTAAGAATTACATGTGTTCTGTTCTCCCCATCATGGAAAGTGGCTTTTGTGTACTTCCCCAAGGTACCCCTTTTGCATGTATTCCGCTCCTCTAATGCTCCTTTAGGGAGGCCTCTGGTAATGTGTTGCATGATCTTCAAAGTGCCATGATGTAAATGGCCAAATCTTCTATGCCAAAGTTCACCAATATTGCATCTCTGCACCATCTCCAACTTTGTGCTTAATGCAACACAATCCTCGAGATACCACTTGTAGAGGTTCTTCACATGAACCTTGATCTAATTCCCCTGCCTTTGGTTATGCGTCTCATGAATTCCTTTTCTTTACTCAATATGACATCATAACCATGGTCTTCGAAAACTGCAACGAAGGCAAGATTCTTCCTTAGACTTGGAACAAACATCACATCCTTGAGCCTAAGAGGGCAGCCTAAATCCCTATGAAAGGTGATTGTACCAATCTCGGTCATGCTTTACCTTCCACCATCTCTCATCTCGATGTGAATATGGAGGACCTTCTCCTCCAAATCACTGAAACAAGCTATATTCTCCATCATATGGAATGAGACATTGTTGTCTAGATATGACACACTTCCCATCATTATGTTGGCCATTAATGCAATGATACTAAAATCAATATCAAACTGTGAAGCCAAAGCTTCACCTGATGCTCCTGTTGAGGTATTATTACTTGTCTTCTTATGTGGACACTTTGTGGCATAGTGCCCAAATTCATGACAGTGAAAGAACTTGATTCTGGACAAGTCTTTCTTCTTGCCCCCTTAACTAGATTCTACTTTGGATTGGGATTTCTTTCCTTTCCCTTTCTTTGCCAAATCAACCAAGAAAAAATTATCCTCATCCTCATCCTTTGATGAAGTCTCATCTCTGGTATTCCACCTTATTTCCTCCTATACTAAATTAAACCATAAATGTTCCTAATTTGGTAGTTTCTCCCACCCATTCACTGGATATTGGTAGTTGTACTAGCTCTTGAGAAGGCCTATAAGGGTCGGGCTGACCAAATCATCCTCTGCTACAATAAAAACAACTTGATCAAGTTCATCATGAAATTGTGTAAACATGCTCTAGTATCGTGGAATGGTCTCATTCCTCGACATCTTGATATTTTGAAGTTTATCCTTGAGCAACAACGTCTTGTGATCACTACTGTTCTGGAACAAATACGTCAATTATCACCACATTGTATACATAGTCTCTTTCCCATCGAGATTTGAGACAATATGGTTTCTTACTCCCTCTAATATAATTCTCCTCGCCTTGGATACACACTTCTTCCATTCTGCTAGACCCTCAGCATCATATGCTGATGGTTTCAAGATATCATTATCATTGAATTCCTTCAACCTATTATCTTTCATCACTACCTCCATGCGATCCTTCCATGCAACATAATTCAAGCTTCCCTCAAGGCCATACTCAAGCCTTATTCCATTGAAATCCATATTCTCAGTCTTGAAGAAAACCTACAACATTGATCTTTAAATTTGACTCTCCTATAATGTCAACTTTGAATCTTTGTTCTACAGTGATTCCACCTCTGATACCATGTAGAAACTAATGTGTAAACTCAATATTACTCATGAAATTTTCTAAATCACAAGACTTGAAGCTATTTTACTGATCTGTGGAAGTTAATTCACCATAAGAACAAAAATCATAGATCTACAAAAGGAAACGTGGCACATACACAAATATTTATCTAGGGGAAAGCAATTGCTCAAAACCCCTTCCTATCTGTATTGCATTAATCAAAGAATCGAGAAGAAATACATATGCTTGCTCAAGCTTGAGAACACATTGCAAGTGTATAGTCTATCCCTTTGCTTGTCTGACTAACTCTGGCAACACTTAGCCAATTTTCAAGGCGTCCAAGTTCCTATTTCCTTACACTACCCCTTTGGGAAATTGGCCCCTATTATTTAGGAATTTCCCACATTTGAATTGTACAATTCCCTAGGGTCCTTCCACTGACTACATGCACCACTTGTACACATTGGAATATGCTACAACTAATAGTACACTACCTTGGAATCTCCATCTCAACTGGGTAACTTAAATTCTCTACATGCAACAATTATTTGGGGTTGATTGATCAGTTAACAAGTTGATCACTAAGTGTGGTTGAAGTTCCACTTCCACAACTTTATCTCCACTAGTTCTTCTAACAATTAGAACTAGTTAAATTTACAATAAGTCAAATTAACTAAAACATATTTCTACAAATTAGCAATCAAACATACTGAACTAAACTCAAGCTTCCCAACCTCGAGCTAACTGAGTGACAAGTGCCATGTCACCTTAGTTAACTACCTGCAAGATTTATGTTGAAATAGGAATTTGATTTTTCTCTAGTTTGACCAAGAAACAATCAAACTAATATTTTCTTGCTGCATTTTCAACAGTTTCCTATTCCATTTTGGCTCGAGGATCAATCCCACCAAATTGTGATGTGAAACCTTCTCACTATTTGGAAGTTCCATAATTTTTGTGGTAGAACCTACTTTATCATGGGCACTCTAGATAGTACCTTGTTGTCACTTGGCACCCATGCTAGAGTTTTATTCATGGGCTCAAGATTCCTCTTTAGTGCCTTCATGAATTTTCATTAAATTTGCATGCTCCTTACTTGTTATTATTTTTACTTACACCCAAAAGACACCCAAATGTTTAGTTGTACTATTGCATTGCAATTGACCACTTGCACTTATTGCAAAAATGCCAAACAAACATGTTTAAAATTGATTCTAGGAGTATTCAGGGACATTGACTTACAACCTATATATGAAATTATAGTGAAATAAGATCTCAAATTTGAAAAAAAAGTTCACCCAACTTTCTCCTCAATGTGGTTTAATTTTCATGGTTTGAAACCTCCTATAAATTCTTTTATAGAAAATTAAATGGCATGATGACCTATTTGAAGGAGAAAACCCCTAGGATTATGAGCTCTGATACTAAATTTATGAACCTTACACCTTAAAAATGATAAGAAACTAATAATTACAATTCTCTTCGAAGGGGAAAGATAATTTTACAATGGATACAACATATAAGCCAATATTTGATGATCCTAAGACAATGTCTCCTTAGTGTGTGTGTGTGTAGGAGACCAAGGGTACAATTATAATAAAGTGAGACCTTGAACAGTTCTATCTTACAAAACAATCTCGCAATAAAAATGTAATCACTCAATATCTAGAGCTTGATAAGGGGTTTTAGGGTTAACATGGAGCTTATATAGGGATTAACAAAGATTATGCCAAAAAACATTGTGCCTAACACCTTAGATTTGAGGTGATGAGGCTTTGATACTGAATTAAAAGAAACATGTAAGAACATGTGCAAAATATGCTTGATACACTAACCACTAAGAGATAATGTGTAAAAAACACGTAAGCACATGTGCAGAATATGTTTGATACACTAACCACTAAGAGATAGTGTGTAAAAATTATTTAAGAAAACGATTTGAGATGATAAGTAAAAGGGAAATGAAATAAATAATACACCATTATACAACACCTTCTTGGGGAAATCCCTTCCAAGAAAAAAATCCCCTCACTCTAGATATACCAAGCACCAAGAGGGATCAAGTTTCTAAATATGAAAACCTCTTTTCAAGTGGAAATTTTGAGGGAATGTTTGCACCTAAGGGATTTGATATCTCCCAACACTTGCAAATCAATTATTCAATGTTAAGATGGTTCAACGCTAGTCCTTAATAATACTATTTATATTTATGTAATATGAATATGAACCATTATTTTAATTTATATGGTAAAATGGATCTTAATTATATTTATATTTCACATCTCACATTATAAAAGAATTCTAATTATATGTTTATTAATTAAATTTATTAATTTTTTGTATGTTACTAATACAAATAATTATTATTTACATTTATTTTAATGTGACATGCATATTATGACTTTTTATGGAAAAGTTTTTTTTAATTTTATTATAAAAACAAAATTTACAATTAAAAGATGAATTGAATTGATTTATGATTTTTATTAGATTTTTAATTAAGGCCATATTATGTTTTTTTATCTAATGAGGTATTAAGGGTTGTAAAACAACTTTAAGCTCATAAATAATCATATTAAAGTAAATTTATAATATTAAAATTACATTAAAATCCATAATATGCATATCATATTAAAATAAATTAATATCTACCAACCATCCATACGAATTAAGGTTAGACTATAATGATGGATCCATAACTAAGATAGTTTTATGTTGGTTCTTAATAATAATATATAAAAATATATAAATTTCCTCTGCCCTTTTCTCTCTCTCTCTCTCTCACACACACACAATATTATTAACAATTAGTATAGATCTATCTCTTTAACTCCGGATCTACTAAGTGGAAAGAGGAATCAAGTATCTCTAAGTGAAAATATTTCCTCAAGTTTGAAAGTCAAAAGGAGGTTTGCATAGTGCTAGATCCATAACTGATCTATGTTGATTAAATGGATCTATGGTGATTATTTGAATGAAGTTTGAGGTGTAGACTTTTCCTCAAATTTTACACTCAAAAAGAAGTTTACCTATTCTTAAATATAGAATTAAGACTTATCTATTCTCATTATTTAAATTTAATTTTATGATACACATATTAAGATTTTTTAAAGAAAAAAGATATTTTTAATTTTATTAATAAAAACAAAATTATTATAAAATATGACAGCTAGGGGTTGTAAGCCCAGATTAGATTAAAAAAAATTGTCTTTGATTCCAAATGAATGGAGCATAGGTAAATAATATATTTCATACACTAACAATTGAGAGATACTTTGCAAAAAATTGTTTAAGCAAATAATTGTAGGTGAGAAGTAAATAGGGAATTAAAGAAATAACAAACCATTATTATTGGGGAAAACTCTTCCATGAGCAAAACTCCACACTCTAAATAAAAATAACATAGATCTATCTTAAATCTATCTTGGATCTACAATTTTTAGAGTGAGGAAAGGTTTACACTTCTAAAGATTTGATTTCTTTAAAAACATGGTAAATCTCATGTTAAGATGGTTCTATACTAGTTCTTAACAACGCTATTTATGTTTATATAAATTTCACACACACATATATATAGTTTTGAAATAGAATGGTTATGAATATAAAATATTATTTTAATTCATATGATAAAAATGAATATTGGATTATATATATTTGATAACTATTTATATAAAATATTCATATTTCTAAATATACATTGTTAATTTTTTTATAGATTTATTATTATATGTTATTGAATATCATTTATTGTTTATACAAATTATTTTATATTTAAATTATCATTGATTACTAATATAGATTATTATTATTTAAATTTATTTAATGTGATATGCATATTATGTATTTTTTTTGGAAAAAATGTTTACAATTTTAATAAAAAACAAAATTACTACACAACAAAGTGAATGGAATAGTATTTATTAATTTATTATATATTTTTTAATAATTTAATGTTATGTTGATTTAACATCTACTTGCAACCACTGTATCATAATCACATTCCATTAAAAATTAAAAATTACATTCACAGTATAAATGAAATTATTCATTTATAATCCAATAATCACATTTCCATTAAAAAAATTAAAAATTACATTCACAGTATAAAGAAATTATTCATTTCATATAAATGAATCATTAGGGAAAAATTCAAATTCAAATTTAAATTTTTTTCCAATATTTAATTAAAACTTTATAAAAAACCTATTTAGAAATTTCAAAATTAATTAAGAATCAAACTTTTTCAACTAAAACAATATAACAGAGACGTATAATAAAACATAATTATCATTATAATGTCTAAAGCCAGAAAGTAATCAATGGTCTTCTGGACCATAAACAACTGCACATGGATGGCTACCACCGTGCAAACCCTAAGTAACACGGGCTTTTTTCTACGGCCTTGCGTTTCGTTTGAAGTGCTTGACAGTGATTGCTATTTATTCTTATTGTTGGGCCACTCACTGCGTTGCTCTGATCATTATGGAGTGCTCACCAGCAGAGACGGCACAACTTTGATGATGTGCATTTAATATACGAGCGACTCCCTTTCTGGGGAGATTTAGGGCTTCGAGCTCATCATCCTCTGTAACCTTCCGCTATAAAATAATACGCAATTCTTCTCAATTATATCCACCAGAGTGGGCATGTTCTTCCGAAGGATGCTTGTCTGCATATATAAATATAATACTGATCTGTTCACGCACGACGATATGGGTCTCAAGTATTTGTCCAACGTAATCGGCAACGATTCTGTATATATGGAAACATATACACAATTTGTATACATCTATATCGATTTCTATGTACATATTGAATGCAGAGAAGAGTTACCGTTTACGTTAGACAAAATATCTGAGATCCGAATATCAAACGAGACACAGGAAGAAGAGCACACTATTATCTAGATTCGTGTGCTTCTAGTAAACAGGTAACAAACGATTTTATTCATTTGCTAATGTTAGGGTTTCGTATTTTGAGTAAATCAAAGCCCTCTTATTCTTGTTTTTCTCATGTTTGTACATGCAGATGGTTTTAACATTGTCAGGACTCTTGTAAATGGATTTTAAATACTAAAATTTTAAAGACTAAAATTAATAATGAGACTTATTTTCATATTACTTCTATTTTTTTATACCAATACGACTTTGCTCCTTGTTAGAATTTTTGGAACATCCCTTTCAAGAAGCGTTTTCTAAAGACGGGATATCAGAAGCTCGGCGTTTGGTAAATATGGGGATCTGGATATCCAGTAGTTCTGATGAATTCAAGGGTGCAGGTGGGCATTACAGAGGATGTTGATTGAAGTTTTTTTTAAAGATGGGGATCTATATTTGGATGGCAGATGGTAGGTTTTAGGATATTTTGTATGTTTGTTGTATTTTTCCTGATTCTCAAATTTCAGGATATTTTTAGAATTTACAAACACACATAAGTTCAGCATTTTAGATTTCCCTAATAATGATACTAAAAAGGATTTTTCGGTAGTTTTAGATTTAAGTTGCAGTTTTATAGTTATAGTATAATAAGATTTTATTTTTTTATATCAATAGAATGATATAAATTAAATTTAAATATTTATATGAATACAACATTATTTATTTAATATATATAGTAATAGAAAAAATTATATTACATTATAATGTAATATTAATTTATAAAAGATAAAAATAAAATTTAAATATATTTACATAAATAAAAATAATTTGTCTAATACCATACATTAATAAATATTTAGAATTAAAATATAATTACTATAAAATTAATAATCCAAATAATTACGCTATCCTAATTTTCAATAAACATTAATAAAATGTTTTATCCAACTTGATAATTCTCATGATAAGCAAGCATTACAATTCAAACGTGTCATCACATGTGAATTCTCCTTGTGGGCTAGCATTACGATGTAAATGTTTCATCACATGGTTGTAATGTTTTAGTACACAAATATGATTCTATTTGTGTTGTTTACAGTTTATTTTATAAGAAATACAAGATTTATTTTATCATTTTCAGATTCTTTATTTCCATGTTTTTTTATTTATCGTGTTATTTTAATTTTATCATTTTCAGATTTTTTATTTCCATGAGATTTTTTATTTATCGTGTTATTTATTTATTTTATTTTAGAACTTATTTAATATAATGGTATTTTTATTGATAATTCTTACATATGTGATGTAATGTTATATAGGTGCGAGAGAATTTGGTTTTATATCAAAATAAATTATTTAGGTTTATTTAAGTGAGTAAAATTTCATTCTCTCATTAAAATTTTGTAACAATTTTAGCGTGTACATTTCTACCCATTTTCCAATGGGTAGTTGTTGATTTTTACAATTTTTTTTTCTCAATTTCCATCAATTAATTATTATATTGAGATGTAATATTATTTTTATTTACAAAATTTGTATTTGTATTTTTTTTGGTTTTTTAATAAATTGAAATAAGATAATATTTTTCTTTTAAATATAACCAATTTGTTTTTATTAACAATTCCCAAAATAATTACATGATAAGAATTTTTAATTTTAATTCTAGACTTTTTAATCCATACATTTTCTTAATTTGTTTCTAACTTTTTTCCAAAAACCATTGAAGAGTAGTTTTTTTGAATTTCCAATAACCATTGAAGAGTAGTTTTTTCAATTTCTAATTTATCATGCATATAATAGAGGGCCTTTACACTTCTTATTATTTGTTTATTGAAACATAAAAGTTCCATTATAAGTATTAACCTTAAATCTGTAAGTCTAGAGAAAGAGGAAGATCAAATACCTTAATGTATAAAGTTTTGTTTAGAATGCAAAACTTGAATTTATTTTGTAATATATATATACATACACCATCTGTAAGCTCTATGTCAAATATGGAAGGAAATATAAGTCTACATATTAAGCAAATACACTAATAAAATGATAAAATGTTTTACCATATATATTTTTTATTTGGTATATTGCATTTTTTTTCTTGCACTCCAGTTTGAAGTACTTTATTTATGACACATACTATACACATTTCTTTTTTGTTATTAGTGTATTTTTAAATATATTCCCTCTTCATATTGGAAGGTAGAAACATCTCTATATATATGTATATTAATAATGATTTTTTGTTATTATTATTGTTAAATGCCACATATCAATTCCATATGGAGGATTGAATAAATTACACAAGTTCTTCACAATGAAAAATGAAAATATAAAAACTTTTTTAAAACATATATATTTTTTTGAAATTAGGCACTTTGGATTATGCCAAATGAGAATTACATAGACCATTATTATTATTATTATTATCATTATTAATCTGCTAGAAGGGAGACCATACTAGTAACATAAGTTCAGAGTCTTGAAGTTTCTAAAACATCATCTAACTATAGTATCTTGTAAATAAAATCTTATAGAAATAGGTTGAACGTGCCACACTTTGACATACATGGACATGAGAAGACAAAAAAGAATACTAGTGATGTAAAAAAAACCAGTTGAGCCATAACAATTGTTTGGCATAATCTCTAGGCATTCGTATTCACTGGACACCACCCTCATTCATGGAGGAAGAGATGTTGGCTGATCTCATGGATAAAATGACAACTTGTGGCCTATATACTATTAATTTTTTCCTTCAAAGTTGCTCATATGATAGAACTATATATTGTTAATTTTTTCCTTCAGCATTGCTAATATGATAGAATTATCTTATTGAGTGCTCATGTGCCTCTTTATGCCACTTACAATATTCAAATGACATTTAAACTTGCAATGGGAGAACTTTCAATGTTCCAAGAATAGTGGGAGCCACAACCCAACCCCTTTCATGTAAGCTAGTCTCATAGCAAGGCAAGGGAGGAACACTCACTCATAAGCACCCTCCTTGGAAAAAAGGTCCTTCATAGCCATATCTTACTAGTGAGTTCAAATGGATTTTAGAAAGGTGCTATACTCCAATCCAAGTCAATAAGATGAACTCTTACGCTATAAGATCAAAATTAAATCTTGTCAACCAATTTGTTGCCTTCTCTGTAAACATGAGGGAGGAGGCGAGCTGTGATTTTGTGATATATTTATTCCACATGCCGATGTTGTATTCATCGTGAATATAAATGGTTTAATGATGTCAGTTGTGGCCAATGTGGTAATCTAAAAGTGACCATCGATTTCGTGGAGTTTTAGTGTAAATGAGGAGAAAGGACAGCAATGTAACACAGATCATATGGCGGCATTGCCAACTACATGTTCAAGCTCACTTGCATGTTCCAACCCATAATTTCGAGGAAAAGAAGTTACATTTAGTAAGCAAAAGCTGGCATTTGAAGGCATTTCCCATGACATGCTAAAATTTTTTTATTGGATAATATTAATTTTATTTTAGAACAAAACATGTATTTGTATGTAAAATAGATTTTTTAAATAGTTATATTTTGGAAAAAGGGACTTTTATTTGCATGCATAATAGTAATAATAATAATATTTATTGTATTGGAAAGATTACTTCATTACATGCATAAGTAAAAGTTGAGGGGCTAACTTTTTTTTGAATAAGTTTTATGTAATTATATGCACGAAAATCAAAGCTAAGATTCTAGTATCCTTTAAATGAAAATAGATGGTTACAGTAGTTTTCCTTTGGAAATGAACGTGTGCTTGTGCGAGAAGGATCATAGTAATGTGGTATTTATTTTGACATGCTTTGATAATTATATGCTTATAATTAACGTATGAGAATTTTTGTTAGAGGAAGCATGTTGCAATATTTTATTACATTTCATGTATGCACATGAGTATATGTTGAAGGATTACTTTTAAAGATTGATTATTGGTTGATTAATGCTTGATCTAATCATGATATCAAAACTTGTTTGCGACATCAAGGGTATGAAAGCATGATTACTTGTGCAGTTGATAGAGTATATTTAACATTGTGGCAAGTAAAAAACTAATGGTCTATGCAAATGACTATGAACTGCACCATGGTCCACTCATGGGACAACTAGGCCACAAAGATGTAAAGATTGAAGATTTATGGGTAAAATATATCACAATGATTGTAGTAGCTTTTATCTAGATATATTGTATTTAAACGATATTTCCATGTAATATTTTATGACAATGGTCAAGGGACAATTCCCTTATAATAATTGAGTGAGGGGTGAATACTTTCAAAAGCATTTAATAATAAAATTAAATGTTTGTTGGTTTTCAGCCTATGGGGTTTCCATGGTATATTAGTGTTCAATGATGTGATGGGTTATTGTGTCAAATTTATGTTGATGATTCTTTGCATGATGTGATGTTTATAATATCAAATATGTCATTAACTAATCTAGTTAAAACGATCATGGAAATGACGCAAGATTATGTTGATATGCTACAATAGTTGTTGTAATGGTTATGTAACTCACTATCCCTTACTAAAGTTACTCTATGTAATGATGAAGATTATATCTAATGATTAATGAGGAATATAGAATACTAACTTGGATAATTACCCGTCGGTAATTTGTGTAAAAATTTTCTAACTCCCTACATTTTCATGCAAGGTTACCAATGGATGTTACACCTTATTTAAAGTTGGTATAATTTTATTTTATCACTAAAATTTTGTAACAACTTTAGTTTCCACTTTTCTACCAATTTTCCAATAGCGAGTTGTTCATTTTACAATTTTTTTTTTTTTATTTTTTCATATTTTAAAATTATATGATATATTTATATTGAGATGTATAATTTACTTTTATTTACAATATTTTGTATTTATATGTTTGTTTTTTTAATAAATTTAAATATTAGAATACTTTTACTTTAAATTTTACAAATATTCTTTTTCAAGTTTTCCATATTTTAAATTATATGGTGTCAACCAACTATTATATTGAGATGTAATATTCACCTTTATTTACAATATTTCTGTATTTATATGTTTGTTTTTTTAATAAATTGAAATAGGATAATGCTTTTCTTTTAAATATAAAAAAAATGTGTTTTATTAGTATTATAAAGATAATTACACTATAAGTAGTTTGCATTGTAATTCTAGTTCTTTTAATCCATACATTTTCCTAACTCTTTCAATTTTTTTCCAAAAACTATTAAGAGTAGTTTTTTCAATTTCCAATTTATTATGCATATAATGGATGGTCTTTACACCCTTCATTATTCGTTTATTCAAACAAAAAGTTCAATTATAACTACAACTAACATAAATTAATGTTAGCCTCGGATCTATCAAGTGTAGAGAAAGATCAAATATCTCATCTTCAGGTGTAAACCTTTCTTGGAATGCAAAACTTGAATTTATTTTGTGTGTGTGTGTGTATATGGAGAGTTAGGAACTCAAACATTTTCAAAGGCCATTTTCTAAATGTGGATAAGATCCAACAACATCATTTCTGTTTTGGGGCCTTCCTTGTTTACTGCTACTACTCAGGGGTCTATAATACAACACAAACATGTGCTATATATATCCTACCTTGCAGGTTTTTTTGATGGTGCAACACAGGATGAGAGATGTGGTTGTGGGGCTTGGATTTTCATGGAATACGAACAAAGATACAACATCCACTGGTATGGAGGACTAGGCTCAAATTCGAAAGTAGAAGACATTGCTCTATGGGGTTGCATGTGGTTTGCTACCTTCATTAACATCCCGACTTAGCAGGTTTATTGAGACACACAGATCATTATAAGACGTGTTCAGAGCCTAGCATCCATAAACCATACACACATCCAGAGTTGGTAATGGAATATAAACCATCTCAAAGATTCCTTTCAGCAGGTCTAACTCCATCACATCCACTGAGAGTACAATTCCACTACAGATTCGATGTCCAAGTTGGGCATCCGGGACCCACCCGGCAAGATGTTCATCACACTCTGAATTGGCTACTTGCAAATGGATGTAGGATACATGCAAGCACCTATTTAATATTGTTTGGTTTTCTTTTTCCAGTTTTCACAGTCACAGATTTTTCTCTTATCTATTTTTGCTCCCACTTCTATGGTTGTTCTCAATTTACCTTCCTTATACTCGATTCACCATTGAGTAACAATCCTATTGATATACATTTTAATTTTATATTCAGGATGTGCCCAAAGGGGCCCTCATGATTTAAACTCATCATGGTTGAGCTTATGTGATATAGGTGGCTCCAGAGAGACACACAGGACAAAGATGACTCAAAAATCAAAGTGTTTATAATATGCTTGAACTAGGACTAGATCGTAGATTTCATTGTCCTCATCGTAAACGTGCGAACGGTTCGTCAAATTGAGCTTGTATGCGAAAGATAGAGCTTTTCAAAGTTTGACATGACAGGGGAAAAGTGGGGCCCATAGTGTGCCACATGGCATCCCAATAAGCACATGGGACCCACATGGTAGACCATCAGCCATTGACACTTGGCGTTCTTTCATTGGTCTCCTAAATCTGCATAAGAGACAAAAATCATTTTTTATATGGTTATTAAATAACTATGAAACAAAATTTGTTTTCATATAGTTATTAATGTAACTATATAAAAACAAGTAAATACACAACCATTGCATATACATTTTAAGGCTGACGACCATAACCCCCACCGGCCTTCTCGCAATCGCAACCATAAAAAATCTATATATATATATATATTTTGGGGTCGGCG
>APFE030279457.1:33524-65414 GCA_000404065.3 Pinus taeda
AATTTATTTCTAGTTCGCATGTCTATTTTGAAATAAGGTTTCAAAAATTTTAATTTAATTATTAGTGATTATTAGGTGGATGGTAGGGATTCAAACTCCACATAATTTTTTAGAATATTCTTAGTGGTAGTCATAGATTAAAGGTTTATATTTATTTTAAAAGTAGTTATGCTATGGTTGGCCTTTTAATTAAATTGACTACTAAAACAATATCATATGACAACTATCATATGAAATGAATTATAGTTTTTTGGGCATGTGGTATTGATAAGCCATGATATTAGCCCATGGTACTATAACAAAGATAAATTAAAAATCTCCATGTTTAAGTGGAGGTGAATCTTGATATATGTTTTTCTAATAAGTGTTTTGATTTTTATCATGGATTGACGATGTTTACCAATCATTTAATTTATATAGGTGTGCTGTTAACACAATATTAATAGCTAATAGATCCAATTATGACAATGATGTAAATACCCAATTTACAATTGATATCTATTCACTTAAACATGATTTTCATATGATTTAAACTAGCAATTGCACCACATGTTGCAAAGGAAATGTCGTAAGAAAGTAACCTAGGAAAGAGTAGCATTAAATTGTTACTCTTGCATTATGATAGTGAAAGTGTCACTTGTAGCATCTGGAGCAAAAATCATGGGTGTGGTTGATACTCAAAACCTATTCAACAATTTCAAACATTGTGAAAGCATGCAAAAGATTAAGAACTTTGTTTCTCCATTTTATAAGCCAAATACGAAACAAAAGGGCGAAATAAGAAAAAAATGAATAAATTGAAACAAGAATGCATATGTGTTAGAAATTTATTAACGAAGTAATAAAATGAATAAAGTATTAATATAACACAAACACAAAAAATTATAAAACAAGAGAGACATGCATATATGTGGTTCACCGAGTTAGGGCTACGTCCATGAAGAAACAATCAAGATTTCCTTTTATATTATCCAACAAAATGAGGAGATACAACCTACAAGAAATCCATTGCAATTTCCTCTTTGATCTCACATAGTCTCCTCTCTCTTTCTTGCAGAGAATAATAATACACAACCACAATACCATTCCCTCATATAAACTGGGGGTTTCCTTCTAGGGAAAAAAACTGTAAATTAACATAACTTCTACCATTAGATCCTTCACCTAATGAACACCCCATATTGACTATGAAATTACAAAATTTTAGAAGACAAATTCTCATACATTTTTATTATCCCCTCCAAGGGGTGGCTCATAAAATCACCATTTCCCTCCCCTTGGACCCCTTGAGGGCGATGTTTCCACCCCATTAGGAAGTAGGTTCCAACACATCTAAAACAAGACCTCTAAATCAGGAAGATAATTAGGATCCACACCCAACAATACGGGCCAACAATTTTGTAGTCTACACCATGTCATCCTACTATTGGAATCCGAGTGTTTTGTAGGATTTCGTTTTCAATCCTCAATTGAGAGAAAAGGAAAAATTACCAAATTCAATTCCTTCTAACCCAACTTACAACATATGGTAGAGTTTAATAGTAAAATACAAAGTCAATTATCCTAAATTAAATCACTCAGAATATTCCTGAAATGAATTTCAATATCTAAAATTCCATTGACATGGTTAGAGACCACTATTCCTAAAACCAAAAACATAAAAATTTTTGTAAGATAATAATTCAGTTTCAGCATGTAGCAACAAATTTGATTAGATTTGAGGTTTTATAGAATGCATGTTAAAACCCCACATAAATGGGAACTTTATAATACACGAATAAGGGATCTCAAAGCTTAGTTTCACAATTTCTTTCAAAATAAGATGGACATCCAAATCACAGACTTAAACATGAAAGTTGTGGAAGAAAATCATAATATGTCAACACAAAAATGCTAAAGTTGAGATATTTGGTTATTTGAATGTTATGCAAATAAATGGAATCCTATTTCAATTTAGTTAAAATAAATGACACCACTATCAATCAAACAAACCACATTTAATGCAATCTAAAGAAATGAAAAAATATCACTGAAGTTACCTCTCTTATTGTGAAACACATTGGGCATGAATCCTTTAAATTACTAAAGTGGGAACTATCTCTAAAAATTTGTAATTCCTTTTTTACCTTTTTCCTATAAGAGACAATTTCAAAATTAAAAATGAAACAAAATCCACTACTTAAGAGATTAGACACAAGTTCCAAATAACCTTCTTTGGCTTATCAACAATACTGCTTCATATCATATCATCTTTGTTCGTCTTACACAACCCAATTTACATACAACTTTTGTATTCATTCATCAAATATATATTTCATGGCACCAAGGACAAAATCTATGTCTTATGATGGATGTGTTGAATAGTTTCTACCCTAGTTCACTTGAATACTTTTAGGAATCAAGAATCAAATTCATCAACTTTGATTCATACCGACCTAGATAAGCTGAGAATTGGACATTGAGTGTATCACTTTGTTCCCATCAAGTGCTAAAATTATACACATCTTGAAAATGCAACTGTATATTCAAACTGTCCATTCTCAAGTTGGCAATTAAGGTTTCTTGTATTGTAAAATGTCTTTAGGTTTTTGCTATGAATATGATATCAGATGTTATGTTCTATACAAAACATGAATTTCTTTGATGAAACTCAAAACTTTTGTTTGGACAAAGTTTGTAAGTTTCTTGGTTTAATAGGTGGAAATCAAATTTTCATTTCCTTTTTGGCGTTCAGGCTTGTAGGATTATAAATGGAAAAATAGTAAATAAATGGAAAGGAAAAAATTGGAAATATTTGTCCTTTTGGAAAGATGCTAAAAGGTGAAATCAAATTTTTTACTTTCTTTTTAGTTTTGGGCCTTATAAATGGAAAAAATTGAAATCAAATTTTGTACTTTCTTTTCAGTTTTGGGCCTTGTAAATGGGAAAACAATAAAGAGATGAAATGGAAAGAATATTATTTGGCATATTTGGTTTTCTTTGAATGTGCCAAAAATTTTGTGGTTCCATCTTTGAAATCTAGGTAAAATAAGCTCCAAAATGTATTTTATACGTACAAGTCGTATGCAATAGAAAATCTTCATAGACTATAGTGAAAGTAGTTTGTATTTTCATAATTAATGTTTATACAAG
This sequence comes from Pinus taeda, assembly GCA_000404065.3. NCBI lineage: Eukaryota > Viridiplantae > Streptophyta > Pinopsida > Pinales > Pinaceae > Pinus > Pinus taeda. The sequence goes on from APFE030279457.1 coordinate 36,657, forward strand.
TTCTTTGAAAATTATTTTTGGCATAAATGTCTGTTAAAAGGGGTATTTTTTCATTATTAACTCTTGAGAAGAATTTTGACAATGATTCTCACTTCTTTTTGTTACAGGCTTAGAATCTTGTGTCAAGATATAAATTTTTTTTTTTCTTGCTTCATCACTCTAGTATCGTCATATTCCTCTAGGTTTGATGATTGATAGTCAACTTGTTGTCAGCCTCCGCAAATAAACTTTAGTTGACTATATCTTTTTGCAGATGATATTAGTAGTTTTGAATTTCCAATCACTACACAGTCAGATTTTGGTCGGCTAGCTATGTATAAAGATGACTTATTTTTCCTTGTTGGAGTCATAAAATATTCTCGAATTTGACAGTGACCTTATGGTTTTGGAGGATCACTAAAATAGTCATTTAATTTGAAGTATTCCATAGCTCTAAATAGCGAAAATATGTGTGTCAAGAGAGCTTATGAAATGTATGTGTCTTGTGGAAACTATTTTCACTTGAGCATGGACTTCGTGAGGCTTCTTGATGCCATTGAAGATCACGCTTACTATTTCAGTTGCAGGTACAAGCGAAATGAAAATGATTTATCCATACAATCATTTCATAGGAGTTACCAATTTCATATCGAAGAAATCTTTAAAGATAAGTTGAAAATGTCCTTTTGGAGACTAAGTGAGGAATCCTTTGAAGAAATCTAGAAGTAGGTAGCTAGAAACTTAAAGAGAGAAGAAAAGGACATTATGGACAACCACAACCAGAAATTTGTTGCAAGAAAACTACTACCAATATAAAAAGCTTCAATATTTTATGCCATGCATAATTTACAAGCTACATCAAATGAATTACGAATTTGGAATGGAATATTTTCTTAGGTGTCTGATGGGGCTAGCCCACGTGGTCCCGCCATCGCTCCCTTTCCACTTGGTTTGTACTGTCATTTGATATTTATGTATGCTAGATGTTGGTCAGAGATATTTTGATTATCAATCTGTATTCGATTAATTGTTTGTTTACGGAGGGTTTGTTGGCGGTATATGCGATGGACACCTATATTGTATTGGGATTCTAAACCCTGCCCTCGTATAAGGTTTCCGCCACCTTTGATTTCATTTGGTTCTGTGTTAGTTTTGTTACCTCCTTCTGTGAGCTCTAGGCGATTTGGTGATTTTTACAATGGTCCTCTTCTGCGATGCTTTGTATTTGGTTGAAGCTTGGTTCCCAGATTCTTTGTGACACAAGTTGGTAGTCTACAGCTTCGATGGGAGTTCTGTTAGTCGGTCCGGGGTTTTGTTGGTCTGAGTCTGTGGAGCTGTATGCTTGCGGCTGTTATCATAGCATTGTTTGTCTGATTTCTATTGTCGAAGTGCCTCGGTCGTTTGCAAAACTATGGAAAACTAGTAAGGCTCGTTCCCTGTTTGTATTTAGACTTTCCAGGGTTTTCGATGGTCGATTTCTTTTATGGGTTTCTGCCTCTATGTGTCCTCTGTTCGATTTATGGTCTGGGTCTTCACTGCTGTTACCTGTGTGTGTCGATTTTTCTTTTGAAAGTTTTTCTGCCTCTGTGTGTCCTCTGTTCGATTTATGGTCTGGGTCTTCACTGCCGTTACCTCTGTGTGTCGATTTTTCTTTTGAAAGTGGTTCTGGCCTTGTTCTATAGTGACGGTTCGGCTCAGGCACGGTCTCGACAAAACAATGGCGTTGTTCGTTGTCGTTTCCTACTCTAATGCAACTGGTAAGCTTGCTCTCTCTGCTATTTCTCTTTACATGTTCCTCCTTTGGCCTCTAATGACTTCGACTCCTTGTGAGTAGGGAAAAAAAAAGTCTGTTCTTGTGTTGGTCACGGCTCCTTCACTGGGTAAGTGGAACCCTTTGTAGCTTTGCTTGTTCTAAATTAAAATTTATTTCAAAACATTGTATTTCCTTTCACTCGATTCTGATGCTCGTCCTATGATGTATTCTGCAGATGCAGCGACCGAGAGTTTCGGTGTTGGGGCCTTCGACTACTCCAAGAAAGTTCCGGGTAGAATTGTTTTATTTGTTTGTAACTTGTTTGCTTGAGTCTCTTGGTGTATGAGTTGGTTTAGCTGTAGGCTTCGAGCCACTGTTATGTTGAGTCTTGTTTGTAGATAGGGTCTCTGTCGATTCGTAATAGTCGGTTTGGAAAATGTATGGGATTTTTGATTTACGTGGATGAGGGTTTACAGTTCCCAAATCCGCGAACTGGGTTTTGTTCTCAAGTTGTTTTTAAACATGGAATATGAATGGACATTAGCTTGAAAACTATAAATGAATATCTGGAAATGAAATTTTCATTATGCTGTTAGGATTTGCATACCTGGGTTTTATTATGGTTGTTCTTTTCGCTGTGTTGGCAAACTCTGTCTTTTCGTATGTAAAGAAATGTTTGGACGGCTCCCATTACGCATTTTGGTTCCTCTGTTGATACTACTTGCAGAAAAATGTTGTTCTTCTTATTTGAATTCAATGAATTCGGTACTCGAAGGTCTCTTTGCTTTAATTAGTCCTGTGACCATGCATTTACGACATTCACACAGTAATTTCTCTGTTAAAAGATTTCAGACACAAATAGAACGCTATGAGGATATGTGCACATAAAATTTTATTATTTTTATCCTCTTCTTTGAATATCTCTCCTTCTGTTTCGACCCTGTTTGTGCTTTGTTTCACTCTTTAATAGCACTGTTACAACTGTTCTAACTGCTGGTAGTTTGTCCAGTTTGTCAATTAGTTACAACAGTTAATTTTCATACTGAATTTTGTTTGATTTCCCAGTACATTTTTTTTTCATGACTTTTTACAATAACAACTTAATTGTTTCAAAACAATGACCCTAATCTAATTATTGCTATTCCTAATTACAACTTATTACAGTACCCTCTAAATAACTTGATAAAAAGAAAAGGAAATTAAAAGAAAACAAGTATGTTTCCCACTACATGAATTCAATCCCTCTGTCCTCTTTAGAAACCATATTCCCTTTCTTGTGTCTTTGCCCTGTCAGCTAGATGCTCCTGCATCAGGCTCCCGGGGTAAAATAAATTCATGGCTCCGTTCCATGAGCTCCTCCAACGAATAGCCAGCCTTCCGTATCTGTGCCGCGTCGAGCCATGAGCTTTCCTCCATTGGACGGTCTCTCCACTTGATGAGATATCGCAGATATTCCTTCGTACGTGTCTTCTTGGCTACCTGTGTGCTGAGAATTCCTTCAATCTCATGGGATTGAGCCGAAGGCATATGTCTCATCCAAGAACTGTCTCCAACTTGGGTGTCCCGTTCTGGCCGTACCACACTGTCTTCCTCCGCTTGGGAAGTATATGGAAACAGATCCGCCACATTGAAAATAGGTGATATGCCTATATCAGGTGGCAGTTGAATTTCATAGGCATTTGCTGAGAGTTTTCGCAAGATTTTACAGGGACCAATTTTTTTAAACTTTAATTTATTATACGTACCCTTAGGAAACCGTTCCTTGCGCAAATGCGCGAGTACCTCATCTCCAACATTAAATTGTACATCCCTTTGCCTTGAATATGCTTGCTGTTTGTACTTCTGTACGTTGTCCTACAATTTTAATTTTACCTGTTCATGTAGTTCGCTCATTCCTTCGGCAAAATCTTCTCCATCTGTGCTTCTCCGTTCTAATTTTCCCAAATCTCGCAATTCATGTATTCCCCAAGGGTGCATGCCATACAATATTTGGAACGGGCTACGTCCGGTGCTATGATTGGGCGAATCATTATAATCGAATTCCACCTGTGCGAGAGCACGATCCCATAACCGTGAATTTTCCCCAGTCAAACTCCGTAACAAATTTCCCAAACTCTTGTTCACCACTTCCATTTGCCCATCAATCTGTGGGTGATATGCAGAGCTGAAGTTCAGTTGTGTGCCCAACATTTTCCACAAGGTGCGCCAAAAGTGTCTTGTGAATTTTACATCCCTATCAAAAACGATAGAATTGGGTAGGCCATGTAATCTAACAACTTCCATGAAAAACAGGTGAGCTACATACGTGGCATCACTAGTTTTCCGGCAAGGAATAAAATGAGCCATTTTCTAAAATCTATCTGCCACCACCATCACTGAGTCATACCCCCGCTGTGTTCTAGGCAATCCTAAGACGAAGTCAATGCTGACTGAGTGCCATGGCCTACTCAGAACTGGTAGTGGTGTGTAAAGTCCAGCATTTTGACTGTGTCCCTTTGCCAGTTGGTAGACTTTACACCTGTTCACATATCGTTGGATATCCCTGCGCATTTGAGGCCAGTAATAAAAGTGTCCGAGCTATTCCAAAGTTTTATCTATGCCAAAGTGACAGGCTAGACCACCACTATCTTTCTCACGTACAATATTTTCCCTCATCGAATAGTCCAGGATACATCACTGTCCACCTCTAAATAATAATCCTTCCTGTAAGTTGTAGTCCAACCATGAACTTGTATTCCTCAACACGAGACTTTGGCATGCTTCAAAGGCTTCTTTGAAATCTGTCTCGGTCTAGTACAAATCCTTTAAATGTTCGAATCCCATCACCTATATTCTGCTCTCCTATAAGAGCAAAGCTCTTCTGCTCAATGCATCTACCACTTTATTGGCTTGTCCACTAATATGCTTTAGCATGAAGGTGAAGCTCTGCAAATACTCTACCCATTTGGCGTGCTTCTGGTTCAACTTGTGCTATTGCATTACATATTGTAACGATGAATTATCAGAAAACAATACAAACTCGTTGCCAAGCAGGTAGTGTCACCAATGCTTTAAAGCTTGGACCACGACACAAAATTCCTTGTCATACGAGGAGTATTTCTGCCTACTTTCATTTAATTTCTCACTAAAAAATTCCACTGGTCTGTCTTCCTAACTGAGCACAACACCGATAGCTGTCCCACTTGCGTCACATTGGACCTGGAAAAGTTTGCTGAAGTCGGGTAGCCTCAAGATTGGTCTCTCCGTAATCTTCCGTTTCAGAAGTTGAAAGCTGTCCTCTGCTGTACTAGTCGAACAAAAAGGCTGATTGGCCTTCTTGATGGTGTCCAGCATTAGTGCACATATTTCACTAAAATTTCTAATAAATTTCCTATAAAAACTTGCCAATCTTTGGAAACTACGTACCTCAAACAAGCTCTTGGGTGATGGCTAGTTGACGATTGCTACGATCTTTTTTGGATCCATCTTCAATTCATTTTCTGTGACTACAAACCCCAAATAAACTAGTTCCTTCTGTAGGAAAGTACATTTTTTTAAGTTTATCAGCAGTTTATTCTGCTGTAACTTCTCTAGCACTCTTCGAACATGCTGAAGGTGTTCTCCTCTTCTTTTGCTAAAAATCAGAATATCATCAAGGTAAACTATCACAAACTTGCCAATAAATTCTTTTAACATCTCATTCATCAACCTCGTAAAAGTACTAGAAGCGTTGCTCAATCCAAACGGCATGACTAGACACTCGTACAACCCTTAATTGGTTTTGAAGGCTGTTTTCCATTCATCTCCTTCCCTGATCCTGATTTGATGATATCCACTCTGCAGATCAATCTTCGTAAAATAGGCTGCTCCACTAAGACAATCCATCATGTCATCAATTCTGGGTAGGGGAAATCTATATCGTCTAGTGATTTTATTGATGGCTCATGAATCCATACACATCCGCCATTCTCCTCCCTTCTTAGGTGCCAGTACTGTTGGTACCCCACACAGGCTCAAACTTTCTCTGATCAGTCCCTTATCCAGAAACTCTTGCACTTGTTTACAAATCTCTTCATTGTCTTTCGGGCTCATTCTATATGCTGTCTTGCTCGGTAGACTTGTTCCAGGTATAAAATTGATATGATGGCTGATGCTCCTTATGGGTGGAAACTTATCTGGTAAATTGTCGACCACAATATCCTTAAATTATTCCAACAACTCTTGTATCTCTGTAAGCAATTCTGATTTTTCTGTGTTTAGTGATATTGCTCTTGTCCTCCTTACCACCACATAATTCGCCTCGTTTTCTTCAACCTGCTTAACAAACTGTTTTCCTGCTATTAACAATGCTTTTGTTCCACTTGACTCTGTTGTATCCTCCTCCTTGATGGGTACAAGCGTATGTTTGACTCCATCTTTCACAAACTTATAACAATTTGTTTTCCCATCATGTGTCACCTTCCGGTCATACTAACATGGTCTTCCTAGCAGTATATGGCATACGTCCATTGGCATAATGTCACAGAAAACTTTGTCTTGGTATTTGCCAATGTGAAATTCGACCTCACATTGCTCATCAACTAATAACTGGTGGCCTTTCTGTAGCCACGACACCTTGTAAGGTGTGGGATGTTTAAGCCACCTTAATCCCAACTTTTCCACCATCTCGGTAGCAACTAAGTTATATGTACTCCCGCTGTCTATGATTAATTTACAACACTTCCCATGTGATTTGCAAACTGTTCGGAACAGTGCCTTCCACTGGTTCTATTCAGCCATTTCCTTTGCTGGCTTTAGCAACACTTTGTTCAGAATTAATGCCTCCCCTGTTTTTGCTACATTTTCTACTTCCTGGGGCTGTGCTTCAGCTTCCTCATGCTGTGCAACAAATGCTCCCCTCTGGCCGGTATGCTCGACTTCCGGGCATCCGAAGGACCTGTGCCCCCACTTATGGCACCTATAGCACTGGACATTTGTCCCTCTTCCCCGACCATTTCCTCTTCCCCGATGATATGGCCGACCTCCTCTAGTGCTATCTCCCTTCTCTGCTGCCCCTAAAGCTTTGGAGCTGCTGCCTTCCTCACTTTTAGTGGCAGTTCTTCCTCTGTCGTAGGACTATCCTCGTCCTCTGCCATTTCCTCATCCTCTCCTATTGTTCTGTTTCCTGTTAATTTTTTCTTCAGCCTTTACAGCACTTTGAAAGGCTTCTTCTATATTTCTTGGTGAGATAATACTGATCTCATCCAGTATTTCCATCCTCAAACCATTAACATATATCGTTGTCTTCTCTGCAGTATCGTCAGTATAACCAGCCCAAAAATTTACACGATAAAATTCCTCTGTGTATTCCTTTATGGTCATACCTTTCTGCCTTAGATTTTGCACTCATCGATAAAGTTCGACCTGATAGTCTTTAGGCAAAAACCTGCCCTTCAGTTTTTCCACCATTCTCGGCCACTTCTTTATTGGTAGCTTGTTCATCCTCTTCCTCTCCGCTTGGACGTTATCCCACCATAAAGCAGCGTGTCCTTTTAACTTCGTTGCAGAAAATCTAACTCTCTTATCCTCACTGATCTCTTTGTTTTCAAAATACTTATCTAACTCACTTACCCAATCCAGTAGAACATCTGCGGATAGACTGCCATCGTAGTTAGAAATCTAAGGTTTGGGTTTGCTGCTGGCTAACAGTACTGATCTCAACAGTTTTATCTCCGGGGCTTCTTCCTCTGATCCTTCCATGGCAGTTGCTGCTTCATCTTCACTATCATCCCCAAGTTCTGGGTCTCTTCTCCTTCCTTCCTCCACTGCTTTTAAGCGAGCAGTAAGGACCCTCAAATCTTCTCTTAAGCCCTCATCTGCTCCTCTGCGCACACCTCTTCCATGTCCCCGTCTTTGAACTTCCATTTTTCTTTTTCTTTTTTTATTTTCTCGCTCTTATACCACTTGATGGGGCCAGCCCACATAGTCCCTCCGTCACTCCCTTTTCTAGTTGGTTTGTACTGTCGTTTGATATTTATGTACGTCGGATGCTGGTCAGAGATATTTTTATTATCAATCTGTATTCGATTAATTTCTTGTTTACGGAGGGTTTGTTGGCGGTATATGCGATGGACACCTGTATTGTATTGGGATTCTAAACCCCGCCCTTGTATAGGGTTTCCGCCACCTTTGATTTCATTTGGTTATGTGTTATTTTTGTTACCTCCTTTCGTGAGCTCTCAACGATTTGGTGATTTTTACAGTGGTCCTCTTCTGTGATGCTTTGTATTCGGTTGAAGCTTGGTTCCCGGATTCTTTGTGACATGAGTTGGTAGTCTATAGCTTCGATGGGAGTTTTGTTAGTCGGTCTGGGGTTTTTTTAGTCTGAGTCTGTTGAGCTGTATGCTTGCGGTTGTTCTCACATCATTGTTTATCCGATTTCTGTTGTGGAAGTGCCTCAGTCGTTGGTAGAACTATGGAAAACTGGTAAGGCTCGTTCCCTGTTTGTATTTAGACTTTCCAAGGTTTTCGATGGTCGATTTCTTTTATGGGTTTCTGCCTCCATGCATTCTCTGTTCGATTTATGGTCTAGGTCTTCACTACCATTACCTCTGTGTGTCGATTTTTCTTTTGAAAGTGGTTCTGGTCTCGTTCTACAGCGACGGTTCGGCTCAGGAACGGTCTCGACAAAACAATGGCGTTGTTCATTGTCGTTTCCTACTCCAATGCAACTGGTAAGCTTGCTCTCTCTGCTATTTCGCTTTACCTGTTCCTCCTTCGGCCTCTAATGACTTCAGCTCCTTGTGAGTAGGGAAAAAAAAGTCTGTGCTTGTGTTGGTCACGGCTCCTTCACTGGGTAAGTGGAACCCTTTGTAGCTTTGCTTGCTCTAAATTAAAATTGATTTCAAAACATTGTATTTCCTTTCACTAGATTCTGATGCTCGTCCTATGATGTTTTCTGCAGGTGCAGTGACCAAGAATTTCGGTGTTGGGGCCTTCGACTACTCCAAGAAAGTTCCAGGTAGCATTGTTTTATTTGTCTGTAACTTGTTTGCCTGAGTCTATCGGTGTATGAGTTGGTTTAGCTGTAGGCTTCAAGCCACTGTTATGTTGAGTCTTGTTTCTAGATAGAGTCTCTGTCGATTCGTAAGAGCCGGTTTGGAAAATGTATGGGATTTTTGATTTACGTGGATGAGGGTTTACAGTTCCCAAATCCTCGAACTGGGTTTTGTTCTCAAGTTGTTTTTAAATATGGAATATGAATGGACATTAGCTTGACGACTGTAAATGAATTTCTGGAAATGAAATTTTCATTATGCTGTTAGGATTTGCATACCTGGGTTTTATTATGGTTGTTCTTTTCTCTCCGTTGGCAAACTATGTCTTTTCATATGTAAAGAAATGTTTGGATGACTCCCGTTACGCGTTTTGGTTCCTCTGTTGATACTACTTGCAGACAAATGTTGTTCTTCTTATTTGAAGTCAATGAATTCGATACTCAAAGGTCTCTTTGCTTTAATTAGTCCTGTGACCATGCATTTACGACATTCACACAGTAATTTCTCTGTTAAAAGATTTCAGACACAAACAGAACGCTATGAGGATATGTGTACAAAAAATTTGATTATTTTTATTCTTTTCTTTGAATATCTCTCCTTCTATTCCGAACCCGTGTTTGTGCTTTGTTTCACTCTTTAATAGCACTGTTACAACTGTTCTAACTGCTAGCAGTTTGTCGAGTTTGTCAATTAGTTACAACAATTAATTTTCATACTGAATTTTGTTTGATTTCCCAGCACATTTTCTTTTTCATGACTTTTTACGATAACAACTTAATTGTTTCAAAACAATGACCCTAATCTAATTATTACTATTCCTAATTACAACTTATTATAGTACCCTCTAAATAACTTGATAAAAGAAAAGGAAATTAAAAGAAAACAAGTATGTTTCCCACTAGATGAATTCAATCCCTCTGTCCTCTTCAGAAACCATATTCCCTTTCTTGTGTCTTTGCCCTGTTAGCTAGATGCTCCTGCATCAGTGACAAATAATTATTGTCATACTCTATTTAACGGATTAAAAATGCAATCTTTATGTATAAACCACAAACCCCGTACCATAAACATAATTCTGGTGCTTCATGTACTCCAAATTTGACATTTTATATTTTCAAGGATTCATGTGTATCATAATTTGTAATAGTATCTCTTCTAAGTTGTATTTGAATACTTCATTTTCCCATTCCTTTTCTTGCATGACAGTCCCCATGACTTGTCATTGAGGATGACTTGGATAATGCTTTACCAAGGTATGCATCATAACCTAGTTTCTTTCATTTCAAGTATCTCTCCTCATTGCATCTGAAAGTTGCATGTTACAATGGACAATAAGTTGTCATGATTTTATCCTAACTATGGAATTCTTCATGTACAAGCCAACTATTTCAAATAAAAACATAAAATAAACTCATCACCCCTTTAAAGAGACATTTCAAAGCCTCATAAAAATATTCTATAAACTTAGTTAGAAAGTTATGTGAGAATAAAATTGTCTTTGAGGTCACATTATCTATTCTCATTGTGTTGTTTGCAAAAGACCTTGCCACAAATGCGAGTAGATGAAGTAATCAAGGAACACTGATCTTTACCATAGAACAAAATAATCTTGTATCAAAGGAACCATAAGTTCCATAAGTACGCATATTAAAAAAAAAGATTTACGGAGACAAGAGACTAACTTGTGCAACTTTTCCCAAGAATTCATTAAGAAGCTTCCTAGTGCAATAAGCCTTTTTTTCTCTTCCTATTTCTCCATTTTGAGAAGCACGGGTCATTTATGAGCATACAAAGCTCTAATAAGATATTCCATGAGAAATTTGCAAGCTACAACAAATGAATTACGTTATTCGAAATTCCAATTTTTTTTAGGTGACAAATAACTATGGCCATACTCTATTTTGAGGAGTAGAGATCAAGCAATGCTACAGTAATTGAACTGCATTATTATTTTATTTTCTATTTCCATTTCACAAATAGATCTCTCACTGAAAGAAAGGGTAACTAATAAAAAATAGGATGCTAGTCATTCAATGTTCATCTCATCTAATTGCATTAAGAAAAGATTACAAAAATTGAAAAGTAAGCTCCAAATATCCTGTACTTGCCTTACGTCATCTAGATAAGGTAATTTTGTTGCAACTACGACTTAGCATATGCTCTTTGAAAGGATGAAAAAATCATCCCTTTCAGCACTTGAACCTTTTGATTATTATTCCAAAATAATGATGACAAAAACATCCCTTTCAGCAGTTGAAGTTTTCCATTTTTATTCAAAAAAGAATGATTGGTAGATATTGTATGCATAGAGGATGTGAAGTGAAAAATGTAACAAATAATTTATCTTTCATTGATTCAAAGGTAGACTACATACAAAACTTCATAAGATGAACATATAAGAATCATTTCTTGACATTCTCATTACGAAGATTCTCATTCTCATTTTCATGTGCATACTGTAAATTGAAGAAATTGGCGGTTGATTCCCATGTGCATATTGTAAATTGACTTATGTACCATAGGAAATGTTTATTTTTCCTAAAGAAAGATGTGTATGGCCATTTTTTTTGTTAAAGGACATTATTACAATTATTTATTTATATTCATTGAGCATTATACAACTCCAAAAGTTTTAATGCTCATATTTTCCTCATACAAAATATAGTCTTTAGCCAAATAACTTAGCAAAATAGCTTATAATAAAAGCAACACTGAAATATAGTCCCTAGCCAAATAACTCAACAAAATATCTTATAATAAAAACAACACTGAATCTATAAGATATAATTAAAATAATACTTTGAAACTTATTTAAAAAGTTCGGCCAGCAAACATTATATTGTTTTCTTTTGAAAACATTTATTGCAAGATGTAAATCAAATACATCATATCATCTAATAAAATTATGATAAGTAAGTTTAATATTATTCTATAAAAAAATATTTAAAATAGAAACGACATTATTAAAATTATTTATTTTATATTAATTATAAGTAATTTCTATGTAGGATAAAATACAATGAAACTATGAACGTGTAAAGCTTTTGGAACTACAATGTTGAGCCAATGAATAAGTGGATTGCAGTTTCATGTAGAAATAATAATGAAATGTGTCAACATGGAAAAATTCCAAAGCTACAAAGAAATTTCAATCCACAACAATTACGGCTGAGATTCTTCTTATCACCCACATTGTAGGACCACAAATGAAGAAGTAAAACAAAGAAAAGTCATGTGTTACTCAACTGATTGGCTTGATGCATTACAGACGAGTCCAACTTAACTGGAAGTGATGAAGCCCTCGTTGTGGTGTATATCACTGGATAAAGGAAAATAACCACGAATAAATCTCAAAATATGCATTTTGCAGTCTAGGGTTTGAAAATAACCGCAACAAGGATAGAAAAATAAGCAAATTGAAAAGAAAACATTTTCGCAAATGAAAAAAAGAAGAAAGAACACAGATCATATCTGACCAGGATACTTTGAAAATAAAAGATCAGAGAAAACACTTCGCATAAAGAACAAAAGAGCGGAGAGCTTTAACTATATTGAAATGTTGGGAGTTGGAAATGAAGAAAAAACCTAAATGAGACAGAATTAAAGAAAAAATAGGGGGATAAAGTTGAAATCATACTCTGCACTAGATTTTATACGTTTTACAGTCCAGCGGTTCAAAGAATCTGCAACAATGACAAAAATAAGAAAATTGAAAAGAAAATACTTATAACAAGTTATTTCGGTTATAGGTTGAAGGGAAATCAAAATTATTTAGCCAGACAAGTATCTCTTCAAAGTTATCAGTTTCGTCTCATAAATGTTACACGATAACATCACCTACGAGGAAGAGGCTCACAACCTTTGTGCCAGGACTTCATCCTCTGAGAAACAGTGGCTCATCACTGTACAAAATTGTAACTGACAAGATCAGTTTTTGACCTAATGGAAGACGTTGGAAGACGTTATTTCAATCGTCTAAAATCAAAATCAATGTCTCACAATGGTATAGTTGGAATGGGAGGGAGTTCTTCTCATAGGGAATGTCTTACTACGTAATAACTTTTTACATTTATTATGAGTAAAATAATAATGTTTTAACAAAGTGTATTTGCTTAATTATTATTTATATTTATCTTTACTTTTAAGTAGGCACTAAAATTCCACACAACACTTGTTGTTATTATTAATAATAGTTTAATTTAGGTTGATGTAAAAATGATATGCTCTCTCAGCTCTACTCGGAAAATTCTAGAGGAATTAATAATTGTGTGTGTTAGCAAAAACTAATTTCAATTTGTTTAGACAAACTTTTAACCTTTTATTTTGTTTAACAATTAACATGAATTCAAAATCAAACATATAAGCAACACATTCAACACATGTAGGCGCCAGATATAAGTGGAAACACATAAAGAGAGAAAAGTCCAAATTTTTGATATGATGTAAAGGAAAGCACCCACTCCCTCTTCTACATCAATTTTTATAGGCTTCTACCTATAAGATGCTTCAACCATTCTTTTCTTCTGCAAGATACAACTTGTTGTAAGGATACACTCCCTCTTATTACATGTTTCAACTTGTTCTTCTCCAAGCTACTACTTGAAAAGAGACAACAATCACTTGACAAGATTACAAATTTAGTTTGTTACATGGACTTTGAATTTTGAGTTCTTCATTTTTTTGGCTCTCTTGTGTACTCTATCTCTACCTCTTTTTCTTTTGTCTTTCCACAATTCACTTAGCTAGCAACTTTTACTTCCATATATATATCTATATCTATATCTATATATATATATATATATATATATATAACTTGTTGTTTGTGTGTACTCAAATGCAAGGATTTGAAATGATTTAGTTTGTCTTTCTAGCTTCACATGGTCTATTTGCTTGAAATTATCTCCTTGGAACCACATTCTCATATTCAATTATTTTCAAGTTGCAAAAGACTTTTCAATTCCATTTGATTAAAATTATGATCATTAATTTCATCTTCCTTTAGAACTTCATTACATTTTTTATCTGATTGATCTTCTAGTGCAATAAAGTAAGAAGAATGTGGCATACCCCTTTTATCATTATGGTGCATAAATTATTTATTATCCAAATTGATGGTAGTTTGGTTTATGTCAATCATATTTTTTATTTTTGTAATCCATATTTTAATTTGGATTAAAAATATGTCCACCATGGGCTACTTGCTTGATTTCTCCTTGCACTTGTTTCTCCTCCTTGAATATTGACCTCTTCATTCTGCCCCAAGCATTGATATGAGGGTTGTCATCAATGGTTTTATTGCAGAAATAATAATAATCTTTGTTCCCTTGCTAACCATGAGAAATTTCATGTATTTTCTCTCTTGACTAATGAATCTATAGCAACCACCTGAGAGGAGATGTATCGAGATTGCATCAACCAACAACAACTAGAATTTTTGATATCTTTTACCCAATAAAGTGTCAAAAGAGAGGGTAAAAATATTGTTTACAACCATCTTATACTCTAAAATACAACCTACTTCAAAATAAAAAATAATTCATTGGAACTCCATTTATTATTAGATTCAAACTATATGAACAAATCATCACCTTTACTTCATCCATCCATGGTATCTTTCAAAATGGCACAACCATTGATTGCAATCTCCATACATAATCTCCACAACATTGATTGAAATTTTTGTCTTTATCATGAAGAGGGTGATGATGGTTGCCATGTTTTAATGGTAATAGGTTTGAAGATACCCTGCAAGAGTGTGCTCCCCTGGTAGAAATGCTAGTCATAATACCTCTGAAGGATGCATAAATGACCACACATTTTAGGTTGTAATAGATATGAAACATTGTAATAGGAATATAAAATCACCAACAATGAATGTGAACAATGGATGTGGACTTTTGGATGTAATGAAAACTATATGTCTTCTCTATTTTCATTGTCAATTGTTAAGCATAATCAAAGAAATCACAACTTTGAATTGCACATATATTAGCCTATGCAAGAAACATATATGCATTCTATTTGTCAAACATTGTTGAGCTAAACATCTTGGCTGGAAATCTTCTCAAGGCTCTTGACACCATGTCACATCGAGAGATCATTAAACAAAAGGATTTTAGAGTTTCATGTTACAATTTTCTCAGATTATATGAAGTTTATTCTACCCCACTCTTTGAATACCATCACCCATATTATTTTGTGTAGAAATATGAGTAGAAAATTATGTGTTATGAGTAGCAATGTATGTGCATAATGAGATAGATGCTGCGTGCTTTAACTACTAATTAAATCACATAGGCTCAAGAAGTAATCACATAGGTAATGGAGCATCTATGCAGTCCACTGGACTAACTTCTTGCGCACTAGGAGATAATTTAACCAGAACACTGATCAAAGACTCATGGAACTTCATGAAAACATAAGTGTGAATGGAATAAGACACAACCATCTTAGGTCTTCAGTCTTCAAACCCCATGTGCTCAATATGCACCAATACTACTGTGATGCAGGAGCAACCAACAACAAAGCAAACCAGAGGATCAGAATAAAAGAAAAGCGTGATTTAAAGCAGAAAAATAGATTTAAAAAGGATAAAGTAGATTTAAAGCTTTCATGCATGAAGCTTTTGTGGAGGAAATAAGGAGAGGATAGGATTGATCCTTCCTAAAATTCTTATATAATTGTAATAACATAGGGGTGTAGGAATATCTATTTTGTGAGGAATTTTGTGAGTGGCAAGATGTAGTCGAGCTAGAGCTTGTTTTAAGGCTGAAATGCCTTACTCCTTCTCCAAGCCAAATGAGTAGCATATAGGTACAATCTTAGCATAAGCATACAAATAGACATACACCAATTGTTTGGGAATGGGAGAGGATGAATATATATTCTAGGAAAGGGAGTTAGGATCTCTCCAAAGATAGGAGTAGGCTCTCATCTCAAGGAGGTAGCTCATAGGGATAATACCAAGAAACCAAGCTGGGATAATTTGACTTCATCTACACCAAACAACATTCAGCTCTCCACTTTGGAAGCTTCTAGATCATGAAGCTTCTCATCATCTTTGGGAAAATTTCCTTTTTGGGATCATCGTGAGTATAGAAGTGAATAGAGCGATGCCATCGTGAGTCAAGTATAGTGCAATAGGCAATCATCGTTTTTTTCAGTCTCATAAGGGTGATGATTCTCAAATTAGGATTTTAGAGGTATTTCCTTCAGGGGAAGCTCAAGGCATTTTCCAATTAATGTCTTGGGGAGGATCTGAGCTGCATATATGAATGAGTACACTACATAATGGTCATGATTTTGGCACTTTGGGGTGTGTCACAGGGAAGTGCAGGAGATGTGACAAAATACTAGTCACCATTTTGTTGTCTAGGTAAATCCTCTCTGCGGATAGAGACAATCCCTCTAGCCTAATGAATGGGACTAGAAACCTACGTGACAATCTACTAGATACTTTTGTCAGTTATAATTGAAAAGGGAAACAAATAAGATGGCCTACCTCATTCTTATGCTATCAAATCGTCCTTTGTTGAATATCTTGAATCAGTTACGTCAAAGGCTTATTACTAATTCTCACAGCATTTATGCACCTGCGCAAGAGATCAAGACACAATAAGTAATACAAATACCAATAGAATATTCAAAAGAAACCTACTTAACTAATCATGGAATGTTAAGATAGATGATACATGAGAATAAACATCAATGGAAAATGAACGAGCAATTGTATATCAATAGAAAAGAAGAGGAAGCATACAACCAAGCATTGATGTTGATAGGCTCTCCTTGAATGAATATCCAAGTCCAAGCTAAGCTCTCCAAGCAATCCTTCTCACAGCCAAATGAGTATCATATAGGCACAATCTTAGCATAAGGGTGAAAATAGACATAGACCAACCGTTTGGGAATGGGAGAGGAAGAATATATAGGATGGGAAAGGGAGTTAGGATCTCTCTAAAGATAGGAGTAGGCCCTCATCTCAAGGAGGTATCTCATAGGGATAAGACCAAGAAGCCAAGTTGGGTGAATTTGACCTCATATACGCTGAAAAACCTCCAACTTGCTGCTCTAGAAGCTTCTAGATCATGAAGCTTCTCATCCTCTTTGAGAAAATTACCTTTTTGGTATCATTGCAGCTATACAAGTGAACAGGGTGATACAATTGTTTGTCAAGTATAGTGCAAAGGGAGATCCTCCACTATTTTAAGTCTCATAAAGGAAATGATTCTCAAATTAGGGTTTTAGAGAAATTT
Source organism: Pinus taeda (assembly GCA_000404065.3). Taxonomy (NCBI): domain Eukaryota; kingdom Viridiplantae; phylum Streptophyta; class Pinopsida; order Pinales; family Pinaceae; genus Pinus; species Pinus taeda. The sequence continues at coordinate 53,660 of APFE030279457.1, forward strand.
CCTTCAAGGGAAGCTCAAGGGATTTTCCAATCAATGTCTCGAGGAGGATCTGGGCTACATATATGAATGAGTAGACTATATAATGGTCAAGGTTCGGGAACTTCGGGGCATGTCACTGGGAAGTGCAAGAGGTGTGGAAAAATGTTGTGTAACAGATGCCCCCTAAGCATGAATTAAGAATGGGGAGTGATGGTTGAGATGCTTTACAATCTTTTGCAAGGACGAGGGGAAACACTATCAAGGGAATTGCAAATCAAGGATGCATATACATATACATATCTGATAGAAGAACATTTATCCATGGTATAGATGCTGCCATCTGAATGATAAGGACTATATGAAAGGATCCATGGCATGGGCACAACCATCCAAATGAGAAGGATCATCTATAAATCTAAGATCCAGGTATGGACACAACCATCCAATATAGAAGAATCATCATAAATGTAAAGTCCCATGGTATGGTCACAACCATTCGTATAATAGAAGCATGTGTACAATCATGAATACTACATAACTCCATGTTGGCTTATTTGGGCCTCACCAAGGTTCAGAGTTGATTTAGCCAAACAAATCCCAGTACTACTAGCCCTTTCGACAATAGTTTGTGGAGCACAGACTGAGGTCTCACCCAAAGTAGTATGGGAGGGTGGTAGATCCAGGTTTCCACACCTTGGAGATGTCTAATGAGTTCAAGTGGTTCATGGTTCGACCCTACATATAAGTCGCTTCACACACTTTCCATACCTCACAGCCAGAGATACTGCCTTTGCATAGCTCTATTTAAGGGCTAAATGTTGTGCTTTTGTGTTATTACCCAAGACTTTACTGATATTCCAATGTTATTTAATTATCTTTTCCTACTTGAGTGCTTTCAAAAATATAAACCATTCATACGGGTGGATGCAGTAAATAAAGAATATATGTGCAAATCATATCAAACATGCATTAACCCGAGAACAGATACACAAAATTATGACAAAACTTCTCTTTATTAATTTCTTCCTCAGTTACAAACTTGACTCCACCTTGCTTACTCAGCTGCAGGGGTCTGCTCACTCAACCGTGGACTACTACGCCTCTGTGCATTCAACTGTAAAGCCTTCTCCTACTCTATGACCCAAAGACACACTTTACACTTAGTCACTTAGACTCTTACTTCTCTACTACTTCTTCGCTTTTTGTTTTACACTTAGAGCCTTGCTCTATTTATACAATCCATGGTCTGTGGACCATGGGTAGGTCGACATTACATTACAAAACTATGGCGGACAATCCTGTGACTCTAACATACTTCCGCACCCACAATTCGCGGAGCTTTACAACACAATTCGGTCAAAACTTGGGCTTTGAGCCCCAAAACATGGCTTGCGGGGGTTCCATTCCTAGCAGCCCCCCAACACAAACATCGTGACTTGCCCTTGAGTCACTCTGTCGATGTGAAAATCTTGGTGTAGAGTCCCTCCAACTGTTCTTGAACTGTGTGGAGGTTAGCAACGCACTGAGCTACTACTTGCTGGATCTACTGCATACGTTATTCCAAGACCTCTGTGTCTAGGGTGCTTCTTTACATCAATGTGTGCATCCCCTATATGTTTGTGAGCTTGCCTTCGATGTCTACTGTGATGGTGAAGGCCTCATCGATCCAAGGCGGGATGCACGCTTTGAGAATTGCCTCCTTGTGTCACGCTGCATCCACCTGCTCCTTTAGTGCTTTAGCTTGTTGCATTATTGCAAGCCAGCGGGTGAGAACCACTATCTGTGGAATTCCTCAGACACTATCATATTGTTGTTGGAGTTCTCACACCTTCGTCTCTAAGTATTGGATGTTGGCGTCCTCTTACAAAGTTGTGAGGACCTTAGGTGATTCTTCCAACATGTAGGTGCAGTCTTGTACTACACCTCTGATTTCCTCCAATCCTACTGTGATAGTGCTAGGGCACTGTTCTCTAACTTCCGAGGAGTGGATGGCTGTGCCTGTAATCACAGCTCGATGATCTGAAGATTCAACTCCAGCCGAACCTTTTTCGTTTCTTCCCAAGCCTTATGGACTCTTATTGCTAACTTGTGGATCCACACCTCTGCTAGTAGATCTGTTGGGATGGGCAGCTCTGGGACACTACAACAGGTGTTGCCTATCATCTGCACCAATTGTTGATTTTGTGACACCAATTCGTCACGCTGTAAGCTAAGTTGTTCCATGTTTATCTTCTGCTCACTAAGGACTTGGAGTGCGCAGTTCTCCCTAGTGCACAGCTTTATCATTATCCCATCCTATAATAGATATAATGTCTCACGCACAAGGGTAGCGAGATTAACCCCAAGACCTTTCATTGTGCTAACCGATAGCGTGTCATCCTCATTTGATGCCACTAAAGCATGTTTCTGCAACACAACTAGGTTCATTATCCATGTGCACAACATCTACTCTATTGCTATGGATTCAACTGTGAGGTTGGTTGAAAGGGTACCAACATGAGGGAGCCACACTTGCAAGTCTTGTAATTGCTCTCTGAGGGCCCCCAACACAGTCTGGTGCTCCTGCATGAAATCTTGAAGAGCCTCATTAGTGACATCACACACCATCTCACTGATGTCATGTAGATCACCCTCGCGTAAGGTGATTGGGTCAATAGACAACTTTGAGGCCTTGACCTTCTACCGTGGCCCTGCCCATTCTTCTGGGTGTTGTCACTTTAGCTAGGTGGATGTGGTCCATGGGTTCACGCCTCCTTCTTCTGTTTCTACCTCCTCTACCTCCTGCCCCTATGACGGTGTTTCTTGGCTCTCGGTCGCCTTCGCGGTTGCTTCCTATGCTATTGTTGCTGCTTCTGTGGCCTTTTTCTACTCAGTAGCTTTTCGTGCCACTTCCTGCACTGCTCACACCTCGGCTGTTGTTGTTTCCTTTCACCTTTTCTCAGCCAACTATGCGATGTGCAGCTTGGCATCGTCTTTCTTCTTCTGCGCTTTCGAGCTCTCAAATTCTGTAATGATGGGGGTGCGCCATTCTGGAGGCCATGCCTCCAAGACAGTAAAAATGGTGTTGTCAATGGCTACAAAAGTTAGCTTCATCCACTGCTTCATCAGATCCTTGTGCACCTTAATAAAGATGTTATGCATGTGTGCCTTGAATTCGGTGAAACTCTACAGACTGTTATAAACCGTGGGCGACGACCATGGCTTATGGCTGATGAACATTTAGATGGTCATCTCCATGAGCACCCAAAAGATCTTGGTGTCACATATACTTGTCGCCTCCTTCATGGCCTAGAGCGAAGTGTACTTTGCGGCCTCTAGTAAATCATTGTCAATTGTGGGGAGTTGACTGTCCTCTAGCAATTCCCCTACTACGAGCACTATGGATAGCAATAGCCATGCATAGTGGAAGGTTTTACCCTGCTCTTGGACTTGGAGACAATTCTCTAAGAATTATGTGTAGAGGAATCCAGACCAGTTAAACTGGACCCCCTTTGTGCACTACTCGGCCAGTGTGACCACCGGCGCAGGTACCTCGTCTGTGAGACACTTCGACATAACTTTGCCTACCAGAATTTGGGTTGCCACGCATACCGCTTTGTCCTTGATACTAGAGATGGTATAACCTCTCTTCTTCTTTTCCAGCTTGTACTTTGTCTTCATGGCTTCCATGAGGGCCAAATCACTACCCTTTCCTTCCGATATGGTCATGGGGTCCTTTCCATTGTAAGGAAACCGAGAAACATGATGAATCAGGTCTGTCGTGATGGGGATAAGCTCCTCCATCCATAAGTACCCATCATGCACTAGGCAGAGCAGTTGCCTGATTACGAAAATGGTTATTAGGGGACGGTGGAAATGAAACACCGAAAGTAGATTCAACAACAAAATTATTCATACTTAGCAAGATGTGTTTGGGCATCTTGACTCTCATGGTCATCAATGGTGAGAGTTATTGTGTTGACTAGTGGCATCCATATATGGTCACTAAGTCAACAATTTCCCGCTATGTTTGACATCAAAACATTTATTCACATAGTAGGAATTGTGTCAATGAGTTTTCAAGACATGAAGACTATCATTTTCATCATTTTATAGCAGATGCAACAGATTTAGCAGTAGAAATAAAAAATCCACTTCACAACCTCATCCACCATTTATGCAACCAAGAAGCAGATGAATTCTACATTTCATTCCATGATCCAGAAGCAGCCACACTCTTCAATTTCCATAATTGATGCACATTGAAGGTAAGTGAATGTATGTGGTTTTCTAATTTTTAGTCATGCAATTCCTTAAAATACTAAAATTATAACTTTGGGAAATTCCTCACTTCCTCTTTCACAATGTCATATCTTTAGTTGGGGGGGAGGGACATCATTTCATATTCATATATCATACACCATCACACATTTTCATTTCATCCTAACATACTTGTCCCAATCAATTATGATTGCATTACGGTTCAAAAAGTTATATGATTTGCAAATAATGTATAAATTAAGATCACACTATATGGCTGATTTTAAAGATGCATTCTTAAATATGTTCGATGAATCTTGTTGCAACAAAAAGAAACAAGGTATTGAAACACAAAAACCAATACAAATTAGAATTTGGTCGAAACACAAGAACCAACCAAACATGTTGCAATTCAATGTATGACGATGAATACTTTGTAAAAATAAATAAAATTTTCAAATGCAAAGCTTAAGGACATATGATATAAGCCAAGCTCATTCAAAAGCAAAGACGTTGTGAGCAAATCAAAGGAATTAATGCAATATTTGCATGAGGACATGCAATTAATCTAGTTGGGGGGTATGTTGGGCCTTCAAAATGTCTTCAAAATGACATCTAGTTTCACCTTTATCGCCACCATTTCACTCACATGTCACAACTCCATAACCATATAACTTTTCATTAGCCACCATTTTCATAAATATATGGGTTAGGATCCTTATTTACCAAAGTTATTTATTTTATGTGTTTAAAGTGAATTTATGATTAAAAACTAGGAAATTAACATGGTTTCATGTATCTATAATGTGGCTTGAGTTTCATGACATGTGTAGGTCATTTGGAAGCTTCCAAGGCACCCTTATGTGACTTCCATTGCTCAAATTTGAATTCCCTTCAAAGGAGATTTAGATAAAGGTCAAAGAAGGATATGTGTCCTATTTGGATTATAACTCTATGAGGTGTCTCATCATTTCTTATTTGGATTAGAACTCTATGAGACACTTAGGGGATATGTGTCTCATTATGACCTATTTGGTTGTAACTATATGAGATTTTAGTGGATCTTCATTAAATAGGGTAGCTTCTTATGTTTTTGTATAAATAGGAGAGCCTTCTCCTTTGAAAGACATGTATAAAGTTGGAGAAATGCTAATGTTTTTAATAGATAATTTGGAGCTTATACTTGGAGATTTGAAGATTTAGTTTTGCTTGCATATGGAGCTTCTTCACTTGCCATCCTCATACACCATTGGGATGGCCATCTAATTATTTTGAGATTTAATTGCTTTTATAGATTAAAGTTCATTTGCTTTCTTAGTATTAGTTTTAGAATGAGTATGTAATCTTTTCTTTTCTAAAAACATTTCAATAGGGTAGATTTATGTATTTTCTAATTAGATTAAGTTTGAGGCAATGGATCATAGTTATTTAGTTTCCTTTCATGTTCTGTTATTTACTTTCTTAGATCAAACCATCAATCCATTACATAATTGAATAAAGGATCAGGCCAAGAAGGTGACTTCAAATTGGGTGATTGAATGTTCAACCTATGCAATCATTGAGGTTTACTTTTTTGTGCTTTTATATTTGCTTTTAAGATCCTCATTTAATTGCATTAGTTGATATTCCTCAAGATCATTCTAAGAAATTGATTTAATCATATTTCAAGATTAAATGGTTGAATATTTGATACATGCAATTACTAAGTTATTTTATGCACACTTGCTTTTCTAGGACATTAGAAGTTAAAGGATAAATAGTTGCTTATACATCACCTCAAGAAGGTAAAACTTCATAATTGAATGCTGGAGTAACTAAGTATACATTAGTTGTTTTTTATTTCGTAGGTTAGTTGAATTTCATTTTCATTATTTGATTTCATAGATTAGATGAATTGGTTCTCGTTATTTTGTAGTTAGATGGAACTAAATTGAAAGACAATTTCTAGCACATACAGTGCAAGCATGCTTCACAAGTTTACGAAACTCCTGGGTTGAAAAATTAAATGATAGGCAATCATTTTGCCCCAACAGACTCCTATTCTGCAAATAGGCCGTTGCATTGCATGCTTCATCCCACAAGTGCAGAGGTAGTCTTTGGTTGTGTAACATATCCTAAGCTTCTTCCACAATGCTACGATTCTTCTTCTCAACCACCACATTTTGTTGTGGGTTGTGGGGTGCTGCCAAGTCTTGTCAAATGACTTCTTTTGTACATAAAATTTTAAAATCCTTTGACACATACTTACCTCCATTATCAATCCTGAGACCCTTCACCTTCTTTCCCATTTATTTCTCCAACGGTGCCTTGAACTCTAAGAACTTGGAGAAGGTCTCATGCTTCTTTCACATGAAGAATATCCAACACTTCTATGAGAAGTCATCAATAAAGATGGCAAAATAATTGTGCCCAGTAGTGGAGGCTGTCGAGAAAGATACACACACATCAGAGTGGATCCTTTTAAGGATTACATGTGTTCTGTTCTCCCCATCATGAAAGTGGTTTTTGTGTACTTCCTCAAGGTACCCCTTTTGCATGTATCCCACTGCTGTAATGCTCCTTTAGGGAATCCTGTGGTAATGTGTTGCATGATCTTCAAAGTGCCATGATGTAAATGGCATATTCTTCTATGCCAAAGTTCACCAATATTGTAGCTCTGCACCATCTCCACCTTTGTGCTTAATGCAACACAATCCTCGAGATACAACTTGTAGAGGTTCTTCACACGAACCTTGATCCACTTCCCCTGCCTTGTGGTTATGTGTCTCATGAATTCCTTTTCTTTACTGAATATGTCATCATAACCACGGTCTTCCAAAACTGTAATGAAGACAAGGTTCTTCCTTAGACCTGGAACAAACATCACATCCTTGAGCCTAAGAGGGGAGCCTGAATCCCTATGAAAGGTGATTGTACCAATCTCGGTCGCGCTTTACCTTCCATCATCTCTCATCTTGATGTGAATATGAAGGTCCTTCTCCTCGAAATCATTGAAACAATCTATATTCTCCGTCATATGGAATGAGACATTGTTGTCTAGATACCACACACTTCCCATCATTGTGTTGGCCATTAATGCAATGATAGTAAAATCAAGCTCAAACTGTGAAGCCAAAGCTTCACCTGATGTTCCTTCTGAGGTATTATTACTTGTCTTCTTATGTGGAAACTTTGTGGCATAGTGCCCGAATTCATGACAGTGAAAGAACTTGATTCTGGACAAGTCTTTCTTCTTTCCCCCTTGACTAGATTCTACTTTGGATTGGGATTTCTTTCCTTTCCATTTCTTTGCCATTCCAACCAAGGAAAAATTATCCTCATCCTCATCCTTTGATGAAGTCTCGTCTCTGATATTCCACCTTCTTTCCTCCGGTACGAAATTAGACCATAGATGTTCCTAATTTGGTAGTTTCTCCCTCCAATTCACCGAATATTGGTAGCTGTACTAGCTCTTGAGAAGGCCTATAAGGGCCAGGTTGACCAAATCATCCTTTGCTACAATAAAAACAACTTGACCAAGTTCATCATGACATTGTGTAAACATGCTCTGGTATTGTGGAATGGTCTCATTCCTCTACATCTTGATATTTTGAAGTTTATCCTTGAGTAACAACTTCCTATGATCACTACTATTCCGGGACAAATACATCAATTCTCGCCACATTGTATACATAGTCTCTTTCCCATCGATATTTGAGACAATATGGTTTCTTACTCCCTCCAATATAATTCTCCTCGCCTTGGATACACACTTCTTCCATTCTGCTAGACCCTTAGCATCAGATGCTGCTAGTTTCAAGATATCATTATCATTGAATTCCTTCAACCTATTATATTTCATCACTACCTTCATGCAGTCCTTCCATGCAACATAATTCAAGCTTCCCTCAAGGGCATACTCAAGCCTTAGTCCATTGAAATCCATCTTCTCAGTCTTGAAGAAAACCTACAACATTGATCTTCAAATTTGACTCTCCTATAATGTCAACTTTGAAATCTTTGTTCTACAGTGATTCCAACTCTGATACCCTGTAGAAACTAATGTGTAACCTCAATATTTCTCATGAAATTTTCTAAATCACAAGACTTGAAGCTCTTTTACTAATCTGCGTAGGTTAATTCACCATAGGAACAAAAATCATAGACCTACAAAAGGAAACGTGACACATACACAAATATTTATTTAGGGGAAAGCAATTACTCAAAACCCCTTCCTATCTGTATTGTATTAATCAAAGAATAGAGAAGAAATGCATATGCTTGCTCAAGCTTGAGAACACATTGCAAGTGTATAGTCTATCCCATTGCTTGACTAACTAACTCTAGCCAACACTTAGCCAATTTTCAAGCCATCCAAGTTCCTATTTCCTTACACTGCCCCCTTGGGAAATTGGCCCCTATTATTTAGGAATTTCCCACAATTGAATTGTGCAATTCCCTAGGGTCCTTCCTTTGACTACATGCACCACCTGTACATATTGGAATATGCTACAACTAATAGTACACTACCTTGGAATCTCCATCTCAACTGGGTAACTTAAATCCTCTACATGCAACAATTATTTTGGGTTGATTGATCAATTAACAAGTTGATCACTAAGTGTGGTTGAAGTTCCACTTCCACAACTTAATATCCACTAGTTCTTCTAACAATTAGAACTAGTTAAATTAACAATAAGTCAAATTAACTAAAACATATTTCTAGAAATTAGCAATCAAAAATACTGAACTAAACTCAAGCTTCCCAAACTCAAATTAACTGAGTGACAAGTGCCATGTCACCTCAGTTAACAACCTCCAATATTTATGTTGAAATAGGAATTTGATTTTTGTCTAGTTTGACCAAGGAACAATCGAACTAATATTTTCTTGCTTCATTTTCAACATTTTCCTATTCCATTTTGGCCCGAGGATCGATCCCACCAAATTGTGATGTGAAACCTTCTCGCTATTTAGAAGTTTCATAATTTTTGTGGTAGAACCTACTTTATCATGGGCACTCTAGATAGTACCTTGTTGTCACTTGGCACCCACGCTAGAGTTTTCCTCATGGGCTCAAGATTCCTCTTTAGTGCCTTCATGACTTTTCATTGAATTTGCATGCTCCTTCCTTGTTATTATTTTTACGTATACCCCAAAGACACCCAAATGTTTAGTTGTACTATTGCATTGCAATTGACCACTTGCACTTAAAGCAAAAATGCCAAACAAACATGTTTGAAATTGATTCTAGGAGTATTCAGGAACAATGACTTACAACCTATATATGAAATTATAGTGAAATAAGATCTCAAATTTGAAAAAAAAATTCACCCAACTTTCTCCTCAATGTGGTTTAATTTTCATGGTTTCAAACCTCCTAGAATTTTTTTTATAGCAAATTAAGTGGCATGATGACCTATTTGAAGCAGAAAAACCCTAGGATTATGAGCTCTGATACTAAATTTTATGAACCTTACACCTTAAAAATGATAATAAACTAATAATTACAATTCTCTTCGAAGGGGAAAGATAATTTTACAATGGATACAACATATAAGCCAATATTTGATGATCCTAAGACAATGTCTCCCTATAGTGTGTGTATATGTGTGTGTAGGAGAAAAAGGGTACAATTATAATAAAGTGAGACCTTCAATGGTTCTATCTTACAAAACAATCTCGCAATAAAAATGTAATCACTCAATATCTAGAGCTTAATAAGGGGTTTCAGGGTTAACATGGAGCTTGTATAGGGATTAACAAAGATTATGCAAAAAAACATTGTGCCTAACACCTTAGATTTGAGGTGATGAGGCTTTGATACTGAATTAAAGGAAGCACATAAGCACATGTGCAAAATATGCTTGATACACTAACCACTAAGAGATAGTGTGTAAAAATGATTTAAGCAAACATTGGAGATGATAAGTAAAAGGGAAATGAAATAAATAACACACCATTATACATCACCTTCTTGGGGAAAACCCTTCCAAGAAAAAAATCCCCTCACTCTAGATATACCAAGCACCAAGAGGGATCAAGTTTCTAAAGATGAAAACCTCTTTTCAAGTGAAAAATTTGAGGGAATGTTTGCACCTAAGGGATTTGATATCTCCCAACACTTGCAAATCAATTATTCAATATTACGATGGTTCAATGCTAGTCCTTAATAATATTATTTATATTTATTTAAATATGAATATGAACCATTATTTTAATTATATGGTAAAATGGATCTTAATTATATTATATTCAAATCTCACATTATAAAAATTTCTAATTATATGTTTAATTAAATTTATTATTTTTTGTATGTTACTATACAAATAATCATTAATTACATTATTTTAATGTGACAAGCATATTATGAACTTTTTATGGAAAGGTTATTTTTAATTGTTATTATAAAGCAAAAATTACAGAATTAAAGAATGGATTGAAATTGATTTATTGATTTTATATCAATTTTTAATTAGATTTTTTAATAAGGCCATATTATGTTTTTTTTTAATCTAGATGAGGTATTAGGGGTTTTAAAAAAAAAAACCCACTAAGCTCATAAAATAATCATATTAAATAAATTTTAAATATTAAAATTAACATTAAATCATAAATGCAATCATATTAAAATAAATTAATATCTACCAAGCATCCATTCGGATTAAGATTAGATCTATAATGATAAATCCATAACTAAGCTAGTTCTATGTTGGTTCTTAATAATAATATATAAAAATATATAAATTTCCTCTGCCCTTTCCTCTCTCTCACACACATAATATTATTAACAATTAGTATAGATCTATCTCTTTAAGTCTGGATCTACTAAGTGGAAAGAGGAATCAAATATCTCTAAGTGAAAATATTTCCTCAAGTTTGATAGTCAAAAGGAGGTTTGCATAGTGCTAGATCATGTCTATTAAATGGATCTATGGTGATTATTTGAATGAAGTTTGAGGTGCACACTTTTCCTCAAATTTTACACTCAAAAAGAAGTTTAACTATTCTTAAATATAGAATTAAGACTTATCTATTCTCATTATCTAAATTTAATTTTATGATATACACATTAATTTTTTTTTAAAGAAAAAAGATATTTTAATTTTATTAATAAAAACAAAATTATTATAAAATATGACAGCTAGGGGTTGTAAGGGAAGATTAAATTTAAAAAAAATTGTCTTTGATTCCAAATGAATGGAGCATAGGTAAATAATATATTTCATACACTAACAATTGAGAGAAAATGTGCAAAAAATTGTTTAAGCAAGCAATTGTAGGTGAAAAGTAAACAGGAAATTAAAGAAATAACAAAAAATTATACAACATATTCACATAGTATTGGGGAAAACTCTTTCGAGAGCAAAACTCCACACTCTAAATAAAAAAAAACATAGATCTATCTTAAATCTATTTAGGATCTACAATTTTTAGAGTAAGGAAAGGTTTACACTTCTAAAGTTTTGATTCCTTTAAAAACATGATAAATCTCATGTTAAGATGGTTCTATACTAGTTCTTAACAACCCTATTTATGTTTATATAAATTTCACACA
>APFE030279457.1:71881-85479 GCA_000404065.3 Pinus taeda
ATAAAAATTCAATTTTTTTTTTTTTTTCAAAATATTTAATAAACTTTAAAAAACCTATTTAGAAATTTCAAAATTAATTAAGACTAAAACAATATAAAAGAGAAGTATAATAATTTAATCTCTAATTAATAATTATAATGTCTAAAGCCAGAAAGTAATCAATGGTCTTCTGGACCATAAACAACTGCACATGGATGGCTACGGCCTTGCGTTTCGTTTGAAGTGCTTGACAGCGATTGCTATTTATTCTTATTGTTGGGCCACTCACTGCGTTGCTCTGATCATTATGGAGTGCTCACCAGCAGAGACGGCACAACTTTGATGATGTGCATTTAATATACGAGCGACTCCCTTTCTGGGGAGATTTAGGGCTTCGAGCTCATCATCCTCTGTAACCTTCCGCTATAAAACAATACGCAATTCTCCTCAATTATATCCACCAGAGTGGGCATGTTCTTCCGAAGGATGCTTGTCTGCATATATAAATATAATACTGATCTGTTCACGCACGACGATATGGGTCTCAAGTATTTGTCCAACGTAATCGGCAACGATTCTGTATATATGGAAACATATACACAATTTGTATACATCTATATCGATTTCTATGTACATATTGAATGCAGAGAAGAGTTACCGTTTACGTTAGACAAAATATCTGAGATCCGAATATCAAACGAGACACAGGAAGAAGAGCACACTATTATCTAGATTCGTGTGCTTCTAGTAAACAGGTAACAAACGATTTTATTCATTTGCTAATGTTAGGGTTTCGTATTTTGAGTAAATCAAAGCCCTCTTATTCTTGTTTTTCTCATGTTTGTACATGCAGATGGTTTTAACATTGTCAGGACTCTTGTAAATGGATTTTAAATACTAAAATTTTAAAGACTAAAATTAATAATGAGACTTATTTTCATATTACTTCTATTTTTTTATACCAATACGACTTTGCTCCTTGTTAGAATTTTTGGAACATCCCTTTCAAGAAGCGTTTTCTAAAGACGGGATATCAGAAGCTCGGCGTTTGGTAAATATGGGGATCTGGATATCCAGTAGTTCTGATGAATTCAAGGGTGCAGGTGGGCATTACAGAGGATGTTGATTGAAGTTTTTTTTAAAGATGGGGATCTATATTTGGATGGCAGATGGTAGGTTTTAGGATATTTTGTATGTTTGTTGTATTTTTCCTGATTCTCAAATTTCAGGATATTTTTAGAATTTACAAACACACATAAGTTCAGCATTTTAGATTTCCCTAATAATGATACTAAAAAGGATTTTTCGGTAGTTTTAGATTTAAGTTGCAGTTTTATAATTATAAGTATAATTAGTTTTTATTTTAATAGAATAATATAAAAATAAATTTAAAAAATATATATGAATACAAAATTTATTATTTAATATTATATTGTAAATAGAAAAATATTTATAATTAAAATATAATAATATTAAAATTTATAAAAAATAAAATAAATTAAATATATTACATAAATAAAAATCATTTGTCTAATACCTACATTAATAATACTTATAGTTAAAATATAATTATTATAAAATTAATAATTCCAATAATACTCTATCCTAATTTTCAATAAAAATTAATAATATGTTTTATCCAACTTGATAATTCTCATTATAAGCCAGCATTACAATTTAAACGTGTCATCACATGTATATACTTTTTACTACACAATTCTCCTTGTGGGCTAGCATTACGATGTAAATGTTTCATCACATGGTTGTAATGTTTTAGTACACAAATATGATTTTATCTGTGTTGTTTACAGCTTATTCTATAAGAAATACAAGATTTATTTTATCATTTTCAGATTCTTTATCATTTTCAGATTCTTTATTTCCATGTTTTTTTTTTAATTTATCGTGTTATTTTAATTTTATCATTTTCAGATTCTTTATTTCCATGAAATTTTTTTATTTATGGTGTTATTTATTTATTTAATTTTAGAACTTGTTTAATATAATTGTATTTTTATTGATAATTATTACCTATGTGATGTAATGTTATATAGGTGTGAGAGAATTTGGTTTTATATAAAAATAAATTATTTAGGTTTATTTAAGTGAGTAAAATTTTATTCTCTCATTAAAATTTTGTAACAATTTTAGCGTGTACATTTCTACCAATTTTCCAATGGCTCGTTGCTAATTTTACAATTTTTTTTTTTTTTCAATTTTCCATCAATCACTTATTATATTGAGATGTAATATTTTTTTTATTTACAAAATTTTTGTATTTGTATTTTGTTTTTTTTAATAAATTGAAATAAGATAATATTTTTCTTTTAAATATAACAAATTTGTTTTATTAACATTCTCAAAATAATTACATGATAAGAATTTTTCATTTTAATTCTAGATCTTTTAATCCATACATTTTCTTAATTTGTTTCAATGTTTTTCCAAAAACCATTGAAGAGTAGTTTTTTTAATTTCCAATTTATCATGCATATAATAGAGGGCCTTTACACTTCTTATTATTTGTTTATTGAAACATAAAAGTTCAATTATAAGTATTAACTTTAAATCTGTAAGTGTAGAGAAAGAGAAAGATCAAATACCTTAATGTATACACTTTTTTTTTAGAATGCAAAACTCGAATTTATTTTGTAATATATAGAATATAGTATATTATATATATATAGTATAGTATTAGATATATATATACACACACACACACACACACCATGTGTAAGCTCTCATGTCAAATATGGAAGGAAATATAAGTCTACATATTAAGAAAATACACTAATAAAATGATAAAATGTTTTACCATATATATTTTTTATTTGCTATATTGCATTTTTTCTTTTTTCTTACACTACGGTTTGAAGTACTTTATTTATGACACATACTATACACATTTGTTTTTTGTTATTAGTGTATTTTTAAATATATTCCCTCTTCATATTGGAAGGTAGAAAGCATCTCTCTATATATGTATATTGATAATGATTTTTTGTTATTATTATTTTTAAATGCCACATCTCAATTCCATATGGAGGATTAAATAAATTACACAAGTTCTTCTGATGCAGGAGCATCAAGCCTGTTTTCATTTGTAAATATAGAATAAAGAGGGGGTGTGGTAATTTTAGATATTTTGTTGTAAATATTCTTTTATTTAGAAAAAGAATATGAGTGAATAGTTAGAAAAAGAACGAGGATAGGATTTCTATGTTTTTTTCCAGTCAAAATTAGGATAAAGATAGGGAATAAAGCTTCCAGCTTTATATCATTGTGTAAAAAGGGAAAAATCATGCTTTTTCTAGGAGATAGGGCTGATCTATGTAAATAAAAGTGGCAGCAAGCTCTCAGCTAATCAGCAGAGAGGAGAGATGAGAAGCAATACGAGTGGTTTTTTTATGAACCGTCTCATGTAATTGAACGGTGTTATTAATGCATATATTTTTAACTAACTGTAAAAAGATTTGAGATTTCCGCAGCCTTACATGGCGCAACTGATATGTAATATATATAGCTGTATGTTAATTACCCTCGCAAAGTGTGGCGTGGATTATTTCCTTTGTTTTCTTTTTGGATTGAAATTTGAGTTGTAACCGAAAGTGGAAATGCGGATGCGGCTGTGTGTTTTTATCGATGATATTTTTTTATTATATTATGGGAATTATGTTGAACGCTGCTTGTAGAACGGTGATCCATGACGTGAGCAAAAGTGTATGTGTTGGATGATTCTATTAAAGGCGTAGGATAGAACTCAATTCGGTGGCAACGCTTGAAACTAAATTGCGTATATATCTCTGTGTTAGCAACGTAGTGCGTGGGGTTGAATGTTAATTGAATTGCGTATATATAATGGTGCGTATATATAAATTCAACCCGTATTCATTGAGGGAAATCTGGGCGAACATTTGTTTGATTTTCTGTGAGAATTCCTCTGTTTGTCATCCATGTAAAAGGCAGCATAAGACCCTTATTAATCTGAATCAGGGAACTGTATTTGTGGAACAGTCTTAATGCATGCAATAATTTAAAGCATGAAGTTTAATTTGATGGTCGACAGTTGCTAATAGTGCGGGGAGTTTGAAGGGTGGTTGTATATAGGTGGCACGGAGTTAAAGTCCAAGAATGTTAACCAATACTGCGGAGGATGCAAGAGCGCCATATTATTGAAGAGAAGAAGAGTCAGGCCTGTATTGTTATAACAAGTGAAGCGCCGAGGAACGCAGTCCATGACAATGCATGCCTAATGGCATAATGTTTAAAAGATCCTGGTGATTGCAGGGTAGAGTGAGTTTTTCCCTGCATCAAGTGGTATCAGAGCCTGGCTTTGTTTTCATTGAAGAGTGATTACTTTGTTTTGTTGAAGAATTGAAGTGTATTTTGATTGAAAGGAAGGTCATAATTTTTTTATCTAATATGCAGCATGCACAAGTGAACATGATTGCAGCAGTGGAAAGAAGACAAGATCAGGCAAGATCTTAAAGGTGAGATTGTTTTTCTGATTTGAAATTTGTAAACAAAGTTTATGGTTGCAGAGAAGGTGGCACTGAACCTGACATTCAGCTGAAGGTGGCACTGAACCTGACATTCAGCTGAAGGCTGGATAGAGAGGACAACTGAAGTGTTCTCAAGAGAGAGTGGGAGATTGCAGAAGCCTAGAAGGAGCAAAGGTGTTGCTCAGGAAGAGGTTCCAGACGGAGGACCTGTGCTCTATATACTATTAATTCTTTCCTTCAACGTTACTCATATGATAGAACTATATACTGTTAATTTTTTCCTTCAACATTGCTAATATGATAGAACTATCTTATTGAGTCCTCATGTGCCTCTTTATGTCACTTACAATATTTAAATGACATTTAAACTTGCAATGGGAGAACTTTCAATGTTCCAAGAATAGTAGGAGCCACAACCCAATCCCCTTTCATGTAAGCTAGTCTCATAGCAAGGCAAGGGAGGAACACTCACTCATAAGCACCCTCCTTGGGGATAAGGTACTTCATAGCCATATCTTACTAGTGAGTTCAAATGGATTTTAGAAAGTTGCTATACTCCAATCCAAGTCAATAAGATGAGCTGTTATGCTATAAGATCAAAATTAACTCGCTTGTCAACCAATTTGTTGCCTTCTCTATAGGCATGAGGGAGGAGACGAGCTGTGATTTAATTATGCTTATTTAATACACCCAACCAGCCTACGTAGCATATCTAATTAACATAAAGTAAATTATTAACATACTTCTAATTGATTCATGTCAAGAACCTGTTAAGGTTTTGGAAATAGTTTGAACTACCAATTATCGGTTATGAATAAAAAATTCATTGTGGAATGACTGAAAATTACCACACGATAATGATAGTGAGTAAAAGAAAAAAGAGGTGGTGTAAAGAGTGTGTGCTTAGTTTTTAAGACATATTAGGTTTTCATTTTACATGAGCACAAAGCCTTAATAAAAAGAGAAAAACGTTAGAAATCCATGGTTGGAAAGAGGAAGAAGATGCTGAAAATTTAAGAGAGCGTAGTCTGGATTTTGTGATATGTTTACTCCACGTGCCCATGTTGCATTCATCCAGAATATAAATGGTTTAATGATGTCAGTTGTGGCCAATGTGGTAATCTAAAAGTGGCTATCGATTGCGTGGAGTTGTAGTGTAAATGAGGAGAAAGGACAACAATGTAACAAAGATCATATGGCAGCATTGTTAGCTGCATGTTCAAGCTCACTTGCATGTTCCAACCCATATTTTCGAGGAAAAGAAGTTACATTTAGTAAGCAAAAGTGGGCATTCGAAGGCCTTTCCCATGACATGCTAAAAAAATCTATTGGATAATATTAATTTTATGTTAGAACAAAACATGTATTTGTGTGTAAAATAGACTTTTTAAATAACTATATCTTGGAAAATATGATTTTGGAAAAAGGACTTCTATTGCATGCATAATAGTTATAATAATAATATCTGTTGTATTGGAGAGATTACTTCATTACATGCATAAGTAAAAGTTGAGGGGCTAACTTTTTTTGAATAAGTTTTATGTAATTATATGCACGGAAATCAAAGCTAAGATTCTAGTATCCTTTAAATGAAAATAGATGGTTACAATAGTTTTCTTTTGGAAATGAGCGTGTGTTGTGCGAGAAGGATCATAGTAATGTGGTATTTATTTTGACATGCTTTGATAATTATATGCTTATAATTAATCTATGAGAATTGTTGTTAGAGGAAGCATGTTGCAATATTTTATTACATTTCATGTATGCAGATGAGTATATGTTGAAGGACTACTTTTGAAGATTGATTATTGGTTGATTAATGCTTGATCTAATCATGATATCAAAACTTGTTGGTGACATCAAGGGTAGGAAAGCATGATTACCTGTGCAGTTGATAGAGTATATTTAACATTGTGGCAAGTAAAAAACTAATGGTCTATGCAAATGACTATGCACTGCACCATGGTCCACTCATGGGACAACTAGGCCACAAAGATGTAAAGATTGAAGATTTATGGGTAAAATATATCACGATGATTGTAATAGATTTTATCTAGATATATTGTACTTAAATGATATTTCCTTGTAATATTTTATGACAATGGTGAAGGAACAATTCCCTTATAATAATTGAGTGAGGGGTGAATACCTTCACAAGCGTTTAATAATAAAATTAAATGTTTGTTGGTTTTCAGCCTATGGGGTTTCCATGGTATATCAGTGTTCAATGATGTGATGGATTATTGTGTCAAATTTATGTTATGATTCTTTACATGATGTTATGTTTATAATATCAAATATGTGATTAACTAATCTAGTTAAAGCAATCATGGAAATGACGCAAGATTATGTTAGAAAGTTTATGTTAATATGCTACAACAGTTGTTGTTAATGGTTATGTAACTCACTATCCCTTACTAAAGTTACTCTATGTAATGATGAAGATTATATCTAATGATTAATGAGGAATATAGAATACTAACTTGGATAGTTACCCTTCGGTAATTTGTGTAAAAATTTTCTAACTCCCTACATTTTCAGGCAAGGTTACCAATGGATGTTACATCTTATTTCAAGTTGGTATAATTTTGTTTTATCACTAAAATTTTGTAACAACTTTAATTTCCACTTTTCTACCAATTTTCCAATAGCTAGTTGTTCATTTTACAATTTTTTTTTTTTTTTTTAATTTTCCATATTTTTAAATTATAGATAAATTATATTGAGATGTAATATTTACTTTTATTTACAATATTTTTTTTTGTATTTATATGTTTGTTTTTTTCAATAAATTTAAATATTATAATACTTTTATTTTAAATTTTACAAATATTCTTTTTCAAGTTCTCCATATTTTAAATTATGTGGTGTCAACCAACTATTATATTGAGATGTAATATTTACCTTTATTTACAATATTTTTGTATGTTTGTTTTTTTAATAAATTGAAATAGGATACTGCTTTTATTTTAAATATAAGAAATGTGTTTTATTAGTATTATAAAGATAATTACACTATAAGTAGTTTTCATTGTAATTCTAGTTCTTTTAATTATAAATTTTCTTAACTCTTTCAATTTGTTTCCAAAAACTATTGAAGAGTAGTTTTTTCAATTTCCAATTTATTATGCATATAATGGATGGTCTTTACACCCTTCATTATTCGTTTATTCAAACAAAAAGTTCCATTATAACTACAACCAACATAAATTAATGTGAGCCTCAGATCTATCAAGTGTAGAGAAATATCAAATATCTTATCTTCAGGTGCAAACCTTTCTTAGAATGCAAAACTTGAATTTCTTGTGTGTGTGTGTGTATGGAGAGCTAGGAACTCCAACATTTTCAAAGGCCATTTTCTTAATGTGGATAAGATCCAACAAAATCATTTCTATTTTGGGGCCTTCCTTGTTTACTGCTACTACTCACGGGTCTATAATACAACACAAACATGTGCTATATATATCCTACCTTGGAGGTTTTTTTGATGGTGCAACACAGGATGAGAGATGTGGTTGTGGGGCTTTGATTTGCATGGAATACGAACAAAGCTACAACATCCACTAGTATGGAGGATTAGACACAAATTCAGAAGTAGAAGCCATTGCTCTATGGGGTTGTATGTGGTTTGCTACCTTCATTAACATCCCCACTTCGCAGGTTTATTGAGACTCGCAGATCATTATAAGACGTGTTCAGGGCCTAGCATCCATAAACCATACACACATCCAGAGTTGGTTACAGAATATAAACCATCTCAAATATTCCTTTTAGTAGGTCCAACTCCAACACATCCACTTAGAGTACAATTCCACTATAGATTTTATGTCCAAGCTGGGCATCCGGGACCCACCCGGCAAAATGTTCATCACACTCTGAATTGGCTGCTTGCAAATGGATCTAGGATACATGTAAGCACCTATTTAATATTGTTTGGTTTTCTTTTTCTAGTTTTCACAATCACAGGTTTTTCTCTTAACTAATTTTGCTCCCACTTCTATGTTTGTTCTCAATTTACCTTCCTTATACTCGATTCACCATTGAGTAACAATCCTATTGATATACATTTTATTTTTATATTCAGGATGTGCCCAAAAGGGCCCTCATGATTTAAACTCATCATGGTTGAGCTTATGTGATCCAGGTGGCTCCAGAGAGACACACAGGACAAAGATGGCTCAAAAATCAAAGTGTTTATAATATGCTTGAACTAGTACTAGATTTTAGATCTCATTGTCTTCATCACAGAGGTGCGAATGGTTCATCAAATCGAGCTTGTCTGTGAAAGATATAGCTTTTCAAAGTTTGACATGACAGGGGAAAAGTGGGGCCCATAGTGTACCACATGGCATCCCAGTAAGCACATGGGACCCACATGGTAGACCATCAGCCATTAACACTTGGCATTCTTTCATTGGTCTCCTAAACCTGCATAAGAGACAAAAATCCTTTTTTATATGGTTATTAAATAACTATGAAACAAAATTCGTTTTCATATAGTTATTAATGTAACTATATAAAAACAAGTAAATACACAACCATTGCATATACATTTTAAGGCTAATGGCCATAACCCCCGCCTGGTTTCTCGCAATTGCAAACCATAAAAAATCAATCTATATATAATATATATATATAATATATATAATTATATATATATATATATATATATATATATAATATATATTGGGGTCGGGGCCATAACCTTCACTTGAACCCTCCACAACTATCACACATTATATATATATAATATATATATATATATATATATATATATAATATATATATATATATATAACGACAAATTTGTTGTATTAAGGGCGGGCACGGGCCATCGGTGGTGGACCTGGCCCACACCCTATTGCCCTGATTGATTATATATCGCTGATAAATCCGCTAGTCAAAGCACTGATCGCCGATATATATATGTCGACAAAACACCATATATCATGTCGATTTATGCGATAACCTTGTTGTATTATTGCCGATTGGAAGTGTCGATCACCGATATTATATTGGCCAACCACCATAGTGATCGCCGCTATTTTGCGCCGACACATATTAGTGTGCAAATAGTGTTAATGTGAGGTTTTAGGTGCGGGCTGCCCAATGTGGACCCGACCCCCGTTAATACATCATTTGTGGTTATAAAATTTTATATATGGAGAAGGTGGGATTTGATCCCCCGACCTATCCTCAACTATATTGCCTCTTTTAACCAATGTGCCAACCACTTTACATTTGTAAATTCGCCGATAAGTTTTTATTTAAACTCAGTATTTTTACCTCTACACACAGTTCGAGGAGGAGAGAGACTGCAAGCATGGATTTCGAGGAAAAAGGCAGATTAATTAATATTTTAATACATGAACCATGAATTTTGCAAGAGGGCAAAATTCTCACTTTGTCAGAATTTGACAAATTTTATATGGTTTTTACACCTCTCATCGCCATGAGCGCAATAGTGCTATCCGTTTCTTCATAAGAGGTCTACATTTTTCGGTCATTTCTAGAATGCATGTGGAACCATGATTTCAGCAAAAACAGTTAGTGGAACCATGAGCCATGAAATTTTCCCAAGGAGGTAAAATTTTGACATTTCAGAATATAGTCAAGTTTATACTTGTTTTTCATGGTTTTCCGCAAGGATCGCAATAGTGAGAATAGATTTGCCATATGAGTTGTAGATTTACAGTCCATCCATGGAACAAAATCTTTGAGGAATCCCAGGGGAATCTAGAAGATTCCTTGAGCCCAAAATTCTCAGCTTCTCAGATTTCGGATTTTGGATAGTCGATTTAGCACTTCTCGACACCAAAAATTTGATGGTGTCTTTAGATTTCTTATTCTCTCATTTCTACTTCTACTCACTTTTCTAAGTGCTAGTGCAGATGTCCACATTCTTGTGCGAGAAACCATCTTCATGCGATAGATGCCTTGAGAGCAATGGTCTGAGCAGCTTCAATAGTGTGACATCCACTTCTTTAGATGGCCCTTGGTTGTGAGCTATATGATGTGTTCATATACTTCTTCTTTCTGCATTATAATGCACAAATCCTTGATTGATATTGATGCAGGATCTTGTTTATTACATGTTGTCATGATTCCTTGCTTGATTTGATGTGGAACCTTCTATGTGATGTACTTGTTTTCATAACTCTTCATGTTATGTTTTGAGATCCTTTGTTGTATGTTGTTGGGATACTCTTGTTGTCATCATGCATGTTTCATTTTGACATCCCTTTTGTGCCATGTTGGCGGGATGTTCATCATGCATGTTTTTGTATCATATTGATAGGAGTCTTTTGATTGAGAGTTATAGTTGTGGAACATCTCTTAGAGCCACTCCTACGTGAAGAAATTTTTCCTTGTATGATCGTGACATCATCTCTTGTGTACATCATTGTTATTAACAACACTTAATACAACGGCCTACACCATCTTGACAACGGGGCCCCGAGACGTAGTCCCTCTTGGACAAACTCCGTTATCAATGCTTATGTTTTCATGTGTTGATGATTGATTTGTTCCTCTTCTTTACAACATGTAGATGTATGCATTAATGTTCTTTTAAAAGAAATTTTAACACATCATGGAAGTAAAAGGTTTTGGAAGGGTCCTTCTTCACACCTGGGCCTGGATCAAGTGGTATCGGAGTAGTCTTTGCGTTGATGTGAATTGCAGTGTGAACAATGAAAAAGGATGAAAGACTGATGTACGAAACCATGCTCGAAATTTCCAAGAGAGTGGAAATTATGTATGAAACTCTACAGAAAGAGATAGAGGAAAAGGAGCGATTGCAGCTTTAGTTGCAAGCCACAAAAGAGGCCATGGAAGAACTGAAACAAAA
Organism: Pinus taeda; assembly: GCA_000404065.3. NCBI lineage: Eukaryota > Viridiplantae > Streptophyta > Pinopsida > Pinales > Pinaceae > Pinus > Pinus taeda. The sequence continues at coordinate 83,213 of APFE030279457.1, forward strand.
CAAACATAATCTTCAAATAGAGAACGATGAATTGAAGATGCACCTACATGAAGAGAAAGAGGAAAAAAAAATTACTACGACAGCTGCAAGCAAAGGACGAGGCCTTGGAAAAGCTACAGCCTAACCCCTGTGAGGTAAAATGTAGTTCTCCATCTTCATGGATGTTTCCTGATGATGATTTCGCTGTGTTTGAAAATCACACCACAAGAATTAGCTCCAAACTGTTAAAGAGAATGGGGTATGAAGGAAAAGGCTTGGGCATTAATGGCCAAGGCATTGTCAACCCCATCAAAGTAGAGGAATTACCCCGTTAGGTAGGACTTGGGTATGTCAGGAAATAAGTTGGGGAATGCGCTGAGACAGTTAGCAAACCACCGACGACAAATGATGAGCAACCCTCATTAGTTCTTTCCAAATCAAAAGAGAAGGTAAAAGATGTTGATTTCCTTTCAATTTCATCTTCTCATAGTATGATGTTTGTTGGAGATTTGGAGATCCTAGTTACAAGGACAAACATGAGGCTCCTTACAAGGATGAGGCATGAGGAGAAAGCAGAACTTGGTGCTAATAACCAAGGCATCACTTAACCTTTGGAAGTTGTGCATGAACATCCATTTTTAGGCTTGAGATACACTAAAGGAGAGTGTTCAAAGGTGTCAGATTTGTTCAAGACATTGTTGAGGAAAGAGATTGTTGGGAAAACGTCCCCATCATCCCATGGCAGTTTCCATTGTAGGGAGAGAGCGGAGGCAAGCTCTCACCGCCATACTGACATCAAAAACAACAAAGGAAGGTATAACCATTTTCGATCTTTGAATGTTCATTTTGATTATGATCATGTTGTTAATAATGAATGAAGATCAAGGCATCGAAAAACATGTACTTTTTGTGGTTTACCTAACCATACCTTTTCCAAGTGTTGGAAAAGAATGACAACACTCACGAGGCGTGAAAGGCCCTTTCAACAACATGAACAGAAATAGGTTAAGTAGATATGGAGGAAGGAATCCTACTGCAATCATTGCGACAGAAATGGCCATCAAAGAGCCATTTGCTGGAAGCTCCATCCAGAGCAGCGCCTTAAAAACAAAGCGTCGGTGCGTGAACCAGGAAGAATAGTTGTTTGACAAGGAAAACCACCTCACGGAGGTGACCCATTCACATTGATAAGTGAAAAATGGTTTTTTTTGACATGATGTCATTTGATGGTCATTCTTTTGTAAATCATTTGTTGCATTTTAAAGTGTAAAAGTGATGATGTGTTTTCCATCACTTGGTTAGCGACAATGATCTTTGGTCATGTTTTGAGTCGTATTTTACATTCTAAAAGTGATGTTATGTTTCTATTGATTGTCAAAACAATAGTTCCTAGCCTTATGTATGTAAATCATGTGTTGCAAGTGATGATGTGTTTTCCATAAATTTTTGAAGCAACCATGATAGGTTGGACTTGTTGTCATAGTTGGAGTATTTCATCCATCTTAATGTAAACTTGACCACTGAATATGTGCTATAAACTCGTGGCAAGTATGGAACATTTGGGTCTTTAGTTGGTCATATCATTCCAACATGTAATTTGAAAAACAATGTACTACAGGTTGTAGAAGTAGTAGGTGTCAATTCATCACTTAAGGCTTCGAAGAAAAAAGGTGAAGGGGATGGAAGCGAGACTTTTTCGGGACGCCAGTGATGTAGGTAGGGTACAAAGAGAAATGTAGATTATTTTTCATGCTTTTGGAGGACCAAAAGCTCCTCAGTATGGAGGATTGATCTAGGTGGCTCTAGAGAGACACACAGGACAAAGATGGCTCAAAAATAAAGTGTTTTTCATACGCTCGAACTTGGACCAAATCGTAGATCTCGTCGTCCTGATCGTGGAGGTGTGAATTGTTCATCAAATTGAGATTGTATGCGAAAGATAGAGCTCTTCAAAGTTTGACATGACAGGGGAAACGTGAGGCCCACCGTGTGCCACATGGCATCCTAGTAAGCATGTGGGAACCACGTGGTAGCCCATCAACCATTAACGCTTGGTATTCTTTCATTGCTCTCCTAAACCTGCATAAGTGACAAAAATAAATTTTTATATGGTTATTAAATAACCATGAAAAAAAATTCATTTTATTATAGTTATTAATGTAGGTATATAAAAACAAGTAAATACATTGTTTTAAGATTGGCGGCCACAACCCTCGCCAAACCCTTTAAACAAACTTATTGAAAATCACATATTAAAACAATCATTGCATATATATTTTAACGCTGAC
>APFE030279459.1:0-10302 GCA_000404065.3 Pinus taeda
CCGAGCATATGCCATCATGCCTGTGAGCTAGTAGGACTTATCATACTCCATATAGGTACCAATCACATTGCCAATCCGCCGGAAGATGTCTTCAGACCGGTATTGAAAGGGAAGTCTTGGTAGCCGAATCCAAACAGGTCCAATGCCTATATGCTCTGTCTCAGGATCAAAAAGGGGCGTCCATCGCTTGAGGAGAACCGGGGCATGTTCAAAATGCCAATAAGAGGACAATACCCAATTGGTATGGTCGGCATGAGTGAATCTCAAGGCAAACCATCCCCTCACAAAAGTTTGCACGAAGGGGATGTCGACCAGATGGTGACCCCAAACCTCGGATGCCCAGGTTTTTAGGCGGGCGGCCGTGTAATTCCATCCTTTGATGCGCCCGACCAGGACCCTGTCAGCGAAGTCCATAGTCTCACCACACTAAATGTCCCCTTCTAATCTGAGAAAGATGTCGTCCGCCTTGGACTTGTAACACTTGTGCTTCTTTTTAGGTCTCAGAGGAGGAGGCTGTGAATGTACCCGGCTCCAAAAAGGGTCAGACACAGCCGGGGGTGGGTTAGGGTTAAACAAGGGAGGGTTTGGGATGCCCGCAGAAACAAGGAAGGAACCGTCAAGCGGAGGAATAGTCGTAAAGCTGCCAGATGGAGGGGCGATGGAGCCTTGTGGGGTAAAATCGGCCGAAGTTATGGGAATCGATGGGGGAAAGAACGGTCGGGATAGAGCTCCAGGCGTAGGGAGGTCCAAACCAAGGTTAGGGTTCAAGCAACCAGAAATGAAACCAAGGGTTGCCGGGGAGTGGGGGGGTAGAAAGTGCTGGCCAGGTAGGAGGGTCATCCGGGAGAACCACCGGTAGAGTCCGTGACAGTTCCACGAAGGAATATGAAGAATAACTTTCGGTGACGCCAGAACTGTACATACCTTCCGATGTGGAGAAAGAGGAGCGCCAGATGGAAACCCCCTCCAGCAAGTCTTCTCAGTAATCAACGACTTCCAGTTCATCCATGACGACAGCTGCTTCTTGGAACGACGGACACCTCGGTTAGCTAGAATAACGGAGCCTAAACAGTGCGCAGGGAATGTATAGAGTGCAGCAGTTAGCGCAAGCCATCGACGGGTAGACGACCGGAAGGTAACAAAACAGTAAAAAAGCTCCCCGAGGTCCCGGCAAGTCATCCAGCGCGTTGAAGGAGGGAGGTGATGATCGGGTTACGGCAGCGGATGGCGTAGATGCAGGTTACCGGTGGTCAAGCATGGTTACTATGACCTGCAGTAACCAAAAAACCTAACCCAAACCCTCGCAAGCCATCCTCAGGTCTTTTCCAGAGGATATCGTAACGTGAAAGTTTATACAAAATGTATTAAATCATTAAAAATATTATATTAATATTATAATATAATTTTTTTTAAATGACTAACATTTTAACAATATTAAAACTAAAAAATTATTTTAAGGTTATAACATCTTTCAAATTAGTATAAGAGATGAAGATTTTAATTATTTATGTTAGAAAGATTTTGCACTTATTAATTTTGTGTTTTATTAAAAAAAATAAAAATAAGAACAAGATTTTTTCTCAGAATAACCTAGAATATGAAATTTTGAGTTCAAAGTATTTTTTGTTATACAAAGACCATACACAATGTAATATATTACGAAAGCAAAAAAGAAAGTGAAAAAAAAAACAAACAAAACAAAACAAAAAAAACAAACAAACATAATTAGCCGTTGGCAATATAGCCGTTGGAGTCTCTGCACACACTATTTAAACATGCTAAGCTGGATTTGATCTTCAACTTGTCCTGACGATGAACCACACTGGTTGGTTCGAAACGCGTCGACAAATTATTAATTATGTGATTTTGCTGAAGATTCTCTAAACATAATTAGATTTACAATAATAATGATATGTGACTTTGCCAACTAAAAACAACATTCGAAATATTTTATGAAATATTTTATGTAACTTATCACTCGAAATTATGAGTGACTTATGTTCTTTTCCTAAGAAAAATAAGAATTTTTAAAACTTTGATTGATTTTATTTAAAATTGAATAAGTTTGTATAATTTAAATCATAATCAAAATACAAAAATATATTTTACTTTCAAAATTTAGATTATAATAAAAGTCTAACTATATCTATAATTTTTCCAAAATAATACTACAAAGAACTTTAATGTTTTACTTTTGATATTGTAAATTTTATCATGGGCCTGAGATTTTGGTTCGGATCTACTTTTAAAGAATCTAAGTGGATTCAATTTGTCAAAATTATATTATATAGGTAATTAATCACATTTTATCCCTATAATTATACAGACAAACATGTTTCTTTTGGAATAGGGTTTTCAAAATTTTAATTTAACTATCAATAATTATTAGGTGGGTGGTAAGGATTCAACCTTCAATTAATATTCTAAAATATTCTTAGTAGTATTCAAAAATAAAAAGTTAAGATTTATCTCCAAAGTAGTTAATGCCCTTTTTTCATTTTCATTAAATTAACTAATTAAAAGAGATGTCATACGAACAAGAGGCATATGAAGTGATTATGGTTTTTTGGACATGTAAAATTGATAAGCCATGTTATTGTAACAAAACCTATTTATAAATTACAAATTTCCATGGTAAAGTAGGGGTAATTATTCATGTTTAATAATCTTGTTAAACATGTATATATGTTTAACTCCTATATTAATTATTTTTATAATTAATAATAACAATAATAATAATAATTACGTCGATAGGTGTTCCTCTTTGGGGTTGGGTTGGGTCGATCTAGCCAATCACAACACAAAGGCCTATTTTCATATGCCTCCATCCAATTAATTAAGATATGACATGTAGTCATGAGATTGTCCATTGCTTCATGACAAGGGTTTGGTCGTACGATCTAATCCAGGCAGGACTCACTTTCAACTCGTAGCACATGGGAATCCCTATCACCCTTCCATGTATAAGTGAATCGACGTAGGGTCTATGGTGTGAAGTATTCCACACGTTTCTACGAGCTTGAGCTTTTTTCTTAGAGTGGCATGGGGTAAGCATCGTCAATGTTTACAGATAGGCTGGAATGTTACCTATTCCCGGGACAAATGCCTACTCTTTTGTATACAAATCTGTATTTTTGAACATAATATAAATAATACTGCTTTTTCTTCTAGCAAAAAAAAAAAAAAAGAGCATCGTCAATGTTTTGCCTTTTGCGCCAATAGTGGACCTTCTTTGCTTCACTTGAATTGAAGTAAAATACTCAAAGCTGTAGCTTCTATTTGGATCATAAAAAATTCTTTAGCATGATGTTGGCCACGTGGGCGTTTTTAGGAGATTGGAGGATCATTTTGGTGGTTAATTAGAGTTGCCAGTGCCATAATTGCTTTCTAGCACTTTTCCTGTTGCTTTGTCCAATTTTTTGTGCCAAATCCATTTTGTGTAACAGTTTTTTGCTGTATATAGTAGTTTAGCATTGTTAGATATTAATATTCACCCTTGTCGAATTGAAACTTTGTTATCCTCTTGAATTCGCCTCCATTACGATCAATGTCTGGCCACCACATGGTCCATGCATGATCTCTCTCTCCCCCTCTCTATGACGCACTACAGTATAGCTTTGTTTATAAATTTGGTTGTTATTTTCTATTAGGTAATTATTGGCACATTGATTCTTATCAATAGCAGTTCTCTTTGGAATTACGACTATAATTGAAGGGGTATAGCTCTGCGATGGCCTTGGGTAGGACTTTAGATGGGCTGAGAAATGGATGGTCAGTAATATGCGAGGGAAGGAATCTTATTGCAAGAAAGAGATGGACAGTTAAATAAATGTTAAGGTTTATGACCCAAGAAAGTAAGACAAATCCAAGATCGCAAGGTTTTCTACTTCAAGGATGAACAAGTTTCTAGAAACGACGTATTAATTTTGTAGCTTTGTGTGGAAGACAAACATAAGCAGGTGGTAGCACAACGTGCCACAAGTATCCAGTTACAGTCATTATGTGAGTTATCTTTGAATTTTTTCACATTGTAGCTAATCAAAAGAATTGATTACCAGTTTATTTATGCTAGCACTCTTATAATTAGTTAAATTTGGATTTTCAATTGACTATCTATTTAGTTTTTTCTTCTTTCATTTTTTTGGTTATAATCTTACCAAACACATTGAAAATTTATCTAATGCTATTGAAATTAGAAAAATCTATTAGTGGACTTATTGTAAATGTTACTACAAAGCTAAGCTATAGTTCCAATATTCTTTGTAAGAGTCGCTAGTGCACACATTTTTGCTGTAATGTGAAACAAATTTGGCACCTTCTTTTGGGTCAGGTTATATGTTTCAGTGGCATGTTTTTTATGCAAGCCCCACAAGTGAAGATTTTATTTCAAATAGAGTTTTAAATTCAATGTCAAATAGTTCTTAGAAATTTGTGTGCTTTGATTTAGTACAATTCTATGTAATCTTAAATGTTAATTTGTTTCTTGAATTTGTAAACATGGTCTTACAACAGATTATAGGTTTATCACAAACTGACTTTCTCCCAAACCTTCTTTTAGAGAATCATTATCATTTCTAGGATTATGCACCCTAGGGTGAAGGAAGTACAACCATAGGACTAAAAATACTTATGATGAGCTCCCTTACTAGACTGTTATACTTATCTCTAGAAGTATTATGTTCACGTTTCAAGATCCTTTCATTTGATAGCATCCAATGTTGGTTTGGTTGCCCTATATTTTATAGCCTTGTCACATGCCAACATTCTCTGCAACCTTTTTTTTTAGTAACATTATCATTTCTAGGATGATGCACTCTAGGGTGAATAATGTACAATAAAAGGAATAAAATAGTCTCTAATGAGTAGAATTAGCTTATTGTTATGCTTATATCTAGTGTTGTTAAGCACTTTAGAGTGAATAATGTACAAAGATTAAAGAATATAATAATCTTTGAGGATTTGCATCAAATTGTTGTTATGATTATCTATAGTTCTATTCTTTTCATGTTTCAAAATCCCTCTTGTCAATAATTGCCAATTTTGGTTGGATGAGTAGTCTTTTACTAGAATATAGGTTTATCATGGACCAACTACCTCTTAAACCTTGTTTAAAATATCATTATCATTTCCAAAATGATACACTCGAAAGTGAATAAAGTACAACTATAAAAGAATTAAATAGCTTATGGTTATCTCCCTCAAAGGTGCCTCAACTTACCGTATGCTTATCTCTAGGGTTGTTTTGTTCATGTTTCAAGATTCTCCAATAGATGCCACTGTTGATTTGGATGTCCAATGTTTCACCAATGGTTTTTTTCTTGAAAATTTTAACTAATTGTATTAGTTAGTAGCATTACTACCTCTAGCTTACCAAATTTCAGTTGAATTATTTGTATCTTAGTACAAAACAATATGAAATGTTGTTGCAATCATAATTATGCCAATAGTAATTTCTCTGTAGTGTTGCAATGGGTAGGCACTACTCACCCCAACCAATCACAAAGCCTCATTTTTGTTTGCCTCCCTCGAATTAAAATCTGGCATGTGGAACAATTGAACCCTGACATGTGCGTAATTAATTCCAAATCCCACGTAGTCTCCTCCCGATCTTCGTCCTCTTCTCCGTCCAAATCTCGCACACCTCGCATTTAATATTCATCTCACGTCTTGCATTGGTATGCCCAAACCGCCTCTTTTTGCATTGAAAAAACATGGAATTCATTCAATTATTGTTGTGTTTGTTGCATTGGGTGGCGTTACATACGCCAAAATATACTAAAGAGGGTTTGATTTTTCAATGATGAAGTAATTTATGAGAACACTGAAGTTGAAGGCCGCAAATAGAGGTTGTTTTGTCACTTTCCTCTTTCAGGTTCCTACTTTTTCCTTTATAGCTTTCGTGTTTCATTGATTTACATATGTGTCAATCTATTGCTTCCTTGAAACTCAAATTTTGATTGTATTTCATTTTCCATATATTTCGCTTGATTATTGCCTTCCACATTCCCCCCACTCCTACTATTGGTGTTCATTTGCACCTCTCAGTGCACTTGCTAGTTTAAACTAAAGTTATAATTTAGTTGGTTTTTATGATTGTTTTTAATCTTAGCAAATTGAAATGTATTATGAAAGTGTTTTGATGTATTTTTATTATGGATTCATGTCTACCACATTTATCATCCATTTAATTTATATGGTTGCACTAGTTATAAAAAAAAATCTCAAAGATAATTTGTTGGGAGAAGGTGAGTGTTCACTAATATTATGCATTTTCTTGGTAGATATATTAAATAGGTTGGTCTCTGCTCATCCCTGAAAGGCCTCAATTTGTTTGCAATTACCTCCCTATCACTCACCAGCAATTTGTGGATGATATCCTACTCCTTGCCTTGCCCATGGCAAAGGAAGCTCTATGTCTAAAAGAAATTTTGAAATTATTTATAGAAGCCTAAAGACCTCATCAAAGGGGATAAGTCTAATACCTTCTTATTCAATATAAGTATGGTGATTTAGTGGCATTTGGCCCATCTCCTTGAATTTAATATTGGATCCTTGCCTTTAGTATATTTGGGAGCCTCGTTGATAGCCAACTCCTTGCGCTTATCTTGTTGGTAAAATGTTAATAAGAGAATGAACACTGAGCTAGATAATTGGGTGTTCTGATCTTTCAACTTGGTTGGTAGGGTTTGTTTGCTTAAATCAATCCTAATGGCCCTTCTGGTGTATCAACTTTCTATGTCAAGGGATCCAAAAATGATTGCAAAATTTATAGTCTTCATTTTTTGAGACTTTCTTGTTGGGGGGGGTGTTAATGTCCCCTATGGAATAATTAGCCCGAGGGACAAAATATCATATTTGACCCCATGGGATATAGTACTGATGAATGGGTAAATACCTAATTTTTCCAATGTTAAGAATCATTGTGCAAAAGTTGGGTTGTTTGGGGCAAAAAACCCAAAATTATGGGTTGCACCCACAACTCCTCACATTTGGGAGCCCATGGAGAAATCGATAAATAGAGGAGAGTTGGAATAAAATTATTAACATTAGATTGGATCAATTTGTCTATGTTTTATTTGATACTAAGGCTCTAACGGGTTTAAGAACCCTTTTCTATTCTTGACTAGTTATGGTGGAGGTGACCCCACCCTACCCAGTCATCCCTATTCTTGTTATGGCATAGGTCATTGGAGTTGTTTTGATTGATCTAAGAATTGAATATATTTTCTCTTTTTATAGCACACAGAAGGCAGGTGTTGGTTCTCCCTTCCTTGACGTAGATTGGTTTTTTGTAGCAGAATTATGGATTCATTCTGAGAAAATTCTCAGTGGATTGCTCGGAGGCCAGTTCAGCCTTGTGACCTATGCATGAGGCAAAAATCAACCACCCTTTCTGGCACTTAAGCCTCCATGACTTAGCACTTGGCCCCTCCCTGTGGCACTGTGGCCTCCCTATGGAAAAAATTGCCCCCCTCTCTCTAGCACTTCGACCTTCCTAAGGAAGTTTTAGTGGTCATTTCTAAGGCACTTTAGGCTCTTTTCAACCGAGTTGGGTGACTACTTCTACAGAAGTTTCAGAGGGAAATTATCTACTTGAAGAACAACTAATTTTTGGTGAGAGATCTAAAGTAAATACAACCAAAATTATCTTGAGGCTATATGAATCTGTTCTGAGGAAAAAATGTGGTGACTTTCTTGAGGTAGATGGGACTCTGAAGTTGAGGTTATATGAAATTATTCTGAGGTAGACCAACAATAATCTTCCTAAAATAGTCCAACTCTCTCTAAACATAGATAGAGATCATTCAAGCAAAAATTGAGCCCTCATTGAGGCTATTTGAAGGTTGTTTAGAGTTTTTGGTAGGTTGAAACTTCCTGAGACAATATAATGCCCCTTGAGACAGATTTTGGAGGAGTTCCTGAGGTAATTCAGAGGCATATTTAAGACAAGACATGAGAAAGAATTCAATCATCCTCTCAAATAGCTTGCTTATCACCTTGAGAAATTGCAAGGAATTACGAGTTGTGCAACTAATTCCAGTCTGCGGATTAGTATATGATAGCTCAAGTCATTTGGTAGGAATATAGGGTACAACTGCCTATTGATCAAACTTGATTGAATTTGGAACTTATATTGGAAATGTTGCTAAATTTGTGGATTGGTTGAATTATGATATTAAGTTGAATGAAATATTGTGCTACATGTTGTTGCTACTTACTGTAGACTATTTTTCTTATTCATACGTTGTATTACTGAATGAACTATTTGTTTCATTACTAAACAAGCAAAAGAAATTTTTTTGAAAACCATAGTTATCTATGAAACCATAGGACAAAATTTCCCTAGAACACTACTGGGGTATATAGCTAGAATTCTTCCAACTTGTGAGTGTATAAGCTTGTATGTTTCTTGAAGATACAAGAAACGTCACAGTCAAGAAAAAGAAAATTAACCACAACACAACCATGGGGGATTGAGAAGAACGAGGAGGTTTGGATCTCAAGGATCTCTTACATCTGCTAATTCATGGACAAAAGGATATAACTAATTTGTTAATACAAGGACATTAGCAGGGACACCAATAAATGACATAACTTTTGTAGGCCATAAACATTCTTGGTAATAATATGACTAATTGATTGAAAGTGGGTAACATAACCAATGTTGAAGGAAGAAACAACCATAATCCAAGCCCCATCAATACGTTTTCACATACTAACACCAAGGAAGGAAGTAACCAAAGACCCTTACTTCCTAGGTTTTTGGAAAATCATCCAGTCGCAACCCAAGGAGCAGCAGAACAGGATAAACTCTTTAACGAGCATTTTTGGGAGTGTGCAAAACTAGAAGAAAATATACGAGAAACCCTATATTTCTGAGAATACAACAACACCAAATACTAGAATAGACCCTAGGAACAACGAAATCTAGATTTGATGCATAATGTAGGAAAGTTTCCCATTCCCTCTTTTGATGGGTCACCGAAATCATTATCAAGGGCTTGGGTACAAAATTTGGACACTTATTTTCGACGTAATCCCATGCATGAAACATATGTTATTCAATTTTCCACTTTGCATTTGTAGGGGGAAGCGCATCATTGGTGGTACCATGAACTAATCACCTTGGGACACTCCAACATAACATCTTATATGGAATTCACTCAATGATTGATAGATCACTTTGATCAAAGGGATCTTGACATAAATTTCAAAGAGTTAACACAAATCAAACAAACAGGGACATTGGATGAGTACGCGTTTGTAGGGGAAAACGCATCATTGGTGGTACCATGGACTAATCACCTTGGGACACTCCAACATAACATCTTATATGGAATTCACTCAATGATTGATAGATCACTTTGATCAAAGGGATCCTGACATAAATTTCAAAGAGTTAACACAAATCAAACAAACAGGGACATTGGATGAGTACATTATAGAATTTAAGCAGACAATAGTCATGGTAACAGACCTCTCAGAGCAGAGACGGGTCATTATATTCATAGAAGGTCTAGCTAAACCACTACATGAATGGGTCAAAGCCTTCAATCCTACCACATTATAGGAGGTCAATACCAAGAATCAAGATATGGGAGGTGCAACACCAAAAGTGAAGACTCCACCCATGCCACAAGTCCCTCCAAAATAAAAGGTCAAGAAGATATATTTGGATAATGAAACTAATAAGGATCAGTTAGATGAAGAGAATCGAAACTAGATTGGCTTGTTGTTGAACAGATTAGGTCAAAAAAGACTCTAACAATTTTTCCAGGCATGATTTTGAACCTTAGGAAGCTTATTATCTATGTAGATATTTCACCTGTAGAACAAACCGATATATGCAATGTCCTAAAGCATAATACTTGTTCTACTTCTACAAAACATTAAGTGGAAGCATAATCGAATTCATGAGCAACATCAAGTAGAAACATGCATAACTGATCAAGAGAAATAGTCACACATAACACAAGATATATCCAGGGGAAAGCACCAGCATAAAACCCCAACCATGTATTATCAATCAAGTGGAAATCCTCTTCACAATACAAAAAGAATTAGCTCTCAAGCTATTCAGTTCTTAATGAACTATGAAGATATGAAGATATGTCTCATGAACCAACCAAGCCCTGTATATAAAGGCTTTACCTATGGTCCAATCCCTATTTCCTTACGCAGTTTTCTTAGGAAATAATAGCAAAAGCATATGCAATTAATTCCAAGCATACCAAGTTAACCAATGGTCCAACTACGCAATCCTTGAGGACACTAGTTCCTCAACCATGCAAAAACTACTTA
>APFE030279462.1:3112-16866 GCA_000404065.3 Pinus taeda
TGCCTTTGTTGACCGTAACTTGACCCTTGTTGACCGGAGGTACAGATGACGTGGATGGCTGAACAAATAGCACAGGATCCTCGAGCACCTTGATTCCTAAGTGCCATGTGGCTCATTTGGAAAAATGACACGTGGAACCTTGAGATTAACAAAAAGGCTGCAGAATCACCAGATGGCTGCAGAATCAGTAGATAGCTGCGGAATCGGCAGATGGCTGCGGAATGCCTCTAAATATGTCAAAATCTAAACAAAACAGTCACACATTAGCAAATCTCACTTGATCATGCCTAATGACATCTAATGTAATGATCTGGGTGGTTCTACATTGAAAATGAGGCAAAAGAGAGAGGTAAGTGATGAAAAACAGTAGGTAATAGTGGATGATGAGGTGTAAGTTAGAGGCTCTACAGTTCCCCTCCCAGGAACTAGCGCATATGTATTTGGAAACTCATTATTTCCATTGTACTATAGGTATTCTTTTATTATTTTTCAAGATTTCTAAATATGAAAAAGACAAACAAAAAAAAATCAAAAAGAGTGGGAATAGGACATTACTTCAATGATTGATGGCAGCTAGAGTTAGTTGTGTCACCCTTGAACAAAGCACTCAAAATTAAGTCTTTCCTTCATTTAGACGGGCTTTAGTTTGACTTAGGAGAGCCTTAACCTTGTTATTGAGTTAGTACTCCTCCGGTTGGTTATCTCTTCCAATCATATGGAGAGTTTTTTTATGCCTCTTGCATGAAAAACTTATACAAAGTTATCACATGGTGCCATATTGTCACATTTGAGTCGTGCTTTTGTTCAAGGGAAGTAAACTTGAGTCGGCCTTTTTGCGGTGCCTCTTGACTTATTTTCAGTTGGCCATCCCTGGTTATCAGTGTCATGTTCACTATCACATCAGTTATTGGGTCCTTTGCTCATGCTGGATTGAGAAGGTCTCCATTGAATTTTTGCTGGCGGGTCTTGCTCTTATCAAATATGACAAATTGTTCTAAGAGTAGACCTAGAGCCATGCCCTAGCTCTATTTTCATTATTGATAGGTCACCTTGCGCTCAACATCAATCAATATCATGGGTCTTTGACTGAGTGGTTTCCCTTGTGTTCGGCGTCATCTTTCATTATCACACATTGGGATTCGTGTACTACCTTGTTTTCCATTTGACCCTATTGGTGGATTCGTCACCTCTGTGTCATCTTTCATTATTGGTTGGTTCAGAGGGTTTCTATCGTGCGCTAGCTACATCTTGTGTATGCCAGAAATGTGCTTCAATTTGGTTACTACATCTTTCTTCGTCCAATTCCTTCCACATTATTGGCCTGCGGGTTACACTCATGCTAGATTGTTGAAGGATGCCTTAATACCCTCCTTCCAGCAGATATTTACCCATTAACTTCAACTCATTGCTCTGGGAACACGGTTTAGAGTCCATTTGGAAGTACCTTAGGGTTTGCAGTCATCAGTGGTAGATTCCTTCGCTATCAACAATTGGAATACATCATTGTCTCCTTATTTATAAGTTCTTCCAAGTGTTCGACTTCAGCTCATTTATTTGCACTTTTTAGATTGTACTAGGTACCTTGGCTCTCATCATCATTATCGGTGACTAGTCTCGTGTTTGTTAACGATGTACATCAATGAACAGTAATCAAATGATTTCTCACATGGTCAACTTCAAATCATTTATTCCCATTGTGTAGAAATGTACCACGAAGGTCGGTGAAGACCTCGGGTTTGCACCAGTATTTGTTGGTTCACTTATCAATCCCTCTTATTTCTGCTAGTGACACCATCTACCTTATATGTTGTAGTTCATTACAACAACATTCTATATGTTGGCCCCCGCGTTGCATGCAATACCATTTGTTCCACTATTTGACTTGGTACTTTTTCGATCAGCTTTATGACTTCCGTGATCAACTTTCTACTTTAGCATCATTGATCAATTCTTTATATGTGATATTGTGACATGTACTTCTATGGATATGATTGGATGATCCACTATGTGTTTTTAGTTCTTTTATACTTGTATACATATTGAATCTGCTTTTGTATTTGATATGCGGACATGCTTTATTATCTCTAAGCATGGGTATTCATGCCTCAAACAACAACTTTCTTTTTGATCTCTTCCACTGGCTTGGCAGGCTAAGATTTGGTGAACTCCTGTCAGGGCATGGTTCTTTCTATACACTTAATACATTTCGGCCATCATGTACCCCTTCTGTCCTCATATATTAGGGGGCATCTTTTATAGCACCATTTACCACCCTTTGTATATTTTTATGCTCTATGTTATGGCCTAGGGAAACCCTTCTCTTCCAGACTTGGTCCAAATTCTAAAAAGCAATGTTTTAAATCCCATATGCTATTTTTCCCTATATAAAGAGGGTGTACACGCGGGTCAGTTTATGCCCAACCGGAATATATCTATTAAAACATTAGAAAAATATATAATCTCCTTTAATTCAGGTGGAGTTTACAGGTTTTACCTGTTACTCACCTACTATAGCCCATGGCCCAACTGTGTCTCAACTGGAAAAACAAAAAACAAAAAAAAGACAACAAAAAAACAAACAAACAAAAAACTAACTAACTAACTAATTTGGAGAAGTATAAATAAACCCCCATGGGAAGTCTTAAGGGAGGAGAAAAGATTAGATATTGATATTATAGTTGATTACATCCCTAATCAAGTCTGAAGAAATCCCTGTGCCTTCTGCACTCCCAAGTCATAGGAAACCTTTGCTTCCTTCTTGAGATGTCCATCATCCGTTCATGACATCCTTGTGTATACTTATGGAGGAGGATTGCTGAGGCCTGGGCAGGACGGATCCGGAGGATAATAAAGAGTTTTTGTCTTCTTCCTGATGATTATGGTCTTTATGCATTAATCTATGTTATGATTTTCTTATAAAATCTTATGTTAATGCTTATTTTCTTACATGTTTATATGACCTAACACTTATATAATGAACATGCTTTCTATTACTAATGTTGTATATGCTTTGCTTGAATGAGTTGCAGGTTTCAAGGCATTGGAATAAGTAGAGTGTTTGGATCCTATGGGAACGACCTCAAACGTAGGACCTCCGGGTAATACCTCTTATTCCTACTTTGGTAGCTTAAGTATTAGGATTTCTTGTTTGCTTGTCTCTTTATGTTGCATGCCCTCCACTCTATTGGGGTTCTCAACCCCAGACCCTAGGGTGATTCCATGCGTAACAAAAATATTGTTGCACACTACGATAGGTCTACGGGTCGAACCCCATCAAGACCCTTAGACCCATTATAAGAATTTAGCCAATCATATAGGGCCACATGGTACCCTCTGATAGGGCCATGTGGTTCCCTCTAATTGGTCCACGTGGCAGCCTCTTATTGGGCCACCTCAAACCAAATCGACCAACCGGAATGCACCACCTGCACCTGTACAATGATGCTACATGTCAAAAACTTATTGGTCCACCACTAACCGTACCTTTTATATTCAACTGATGACATCAACTATATGGACTGCCAAGTCAGAAACCCAGTCAACCCTATCGTTTTACTTTTTATTTGTTGGTCAAAAACTTTAGAATGTTATAAATTCTTCATACGACGTCAGCTTGAGGCGATTAAAGAGTCATTGGATTTAAGACAACAAACACCACGAATTGACGTGGATTTCGATAGATTCTGAGAACTTTAATTTTTTGGCCTCTTTTGATCTTCAGATCATACCTCCCCACCAGGAACTTTTGGACCTCCAAAAGTCTATCTTCAATCAGCAAATAAGTGAGGAAAAACTCATTAACTTTCTCGATCTCAATCCTTCTTGTTCTATTTGAGTTGGTTCCTTTGAGCACCAATTAAGGTACCCCACCTTGCCTCTATGTGAATTCCTTACCTTCCTATTAAGAGTTGTGGGTTGTTGTAATTCTTCTAAACATGCAGGAACAAAAACTTCCATGGATGGAATCTAAACATTCTCTCCAAAACCATATTTCTTGGCTCAAAAAATATTCACCTTGAAGTCTCTCTTTTCTAAAACCAAACTTGATTTTCACCCTGGAAATAATAAGAAACTCAATGCTTGTTAGGCATTTCTTTACACTTTGTTTTCTTATCCTCAAGCTACACTTTTACTCTTAGATGCATTGGCCCCATTTGTTACTTGACATGCTTATCTTTGTCCACATTATCATGGTCATCTTCTGCACAATCTGTACCAAAGATCAAATTCACAAACAAACTTCATATAGAAATACTTATATAGGTGAGCAATTGACACAACTATAGACATACTAGATGACATATAAATGCTCGTCCCAAAAGTCCCAAACAAATGGACTCATCATCAAGCCAAAATAGCATGTCATGCCAAATAAAATGCACTTGTTGCAAATAAGTGATTGTACATGACTTCACTTTACAAAGTACCGAAACGGGAATATACAACAAGTAATTACAATTTTACAAAGCCAGGAAATTGTACAAAATAGTCTACCCATTCAAGTTTCACTAACTAGGCTTATGGGTTTCTCTTTCTACACCCACTCTACTTTGAAGGTTGCTTTGGGAACTACATCAGTTTCCACTTTTCCACCTGTCACTTTATTTGCAAGGGATCGCATGACCTCTTTGTCCTTCTTGGGATGAAGTTCCGGATGGAGATTCCAACACTTTCAATCTAATGCCCATTCATGCCATAATGGGCACAAAAATGCTTATGCTTTCCCATTGACAAGGAATTATTCAAAACTAAGAGAGGTTACTCATATCTTGTCCCAAGGATTTGTTCAATTCTCTTGACCATCACCTAATGTTTCTCACAATCAGGGACACAATGATTAGCGCATCACAAAATGTGCAAGGAAACATTTCCCATAAATAATCAAAATCACCAACATTTCTGAAATCCCCGTGACACTTATACATGTCCTTTGGGTTGTGACTTTGATGAGAAGAATTGGACTTTATATTTCCCTTGGAACACTCATTCTCTCTGGAGACAATTTTCCATTATCACTACCATCATGGTGTGTGATGAGCCTCATCATTGGTTAATTATATGAGCCTTAATTCAGCTCCTAGCTTAGTCAAACCAACTTTTCTCATAACTTATTACATGTTTTTTATTGAATATTGTTTATGAGGTGAGTTGGAGTTGGATATTATGCTTTGTGGACTAATATGCATTGAATGTAGGATTAAAGGAGAAAATCAAGGAATTTTGGCAAAGACTAAGGTCAAAACTCGAATGGGATATGGGAGAGGGATTGTAGGAGGTAAATCCTCCTCATTTACTACTCCTCCATTCGAATATTCCTCCATTCATCACATCATCTCAGAGTGCAAACAGAAAAATCATGAGGACTAGAAGGCAATTGAGTAAGTGAGAGACAAAGCACCAGTTTATCTCGAGTTTGGGAGCCGAGTCTCCCTAATTTTAAGGAATTTGTTGGGGACTTCAAATGTATAAGTAGAGAGGCCTAGGACCTCAGTAGGATTTGGATTTTTATTATAAAACTCTAATCTATTTTTGAGTTGCAATACTTGTGAAAATTCTCTTGATGTAATTTGTTGTTTTGGTAATAAGAATGAGTTAACTCAGAGGGTTGAAGCTCTTGGGTTAGGTCCCAACCCTAGCAGCCAAGGCTCCTCTTTATTGTACATGTATGTTTAGTGTAGATTCATAGCTTTATTGTTAATTTTCTTTTTAGATGAATTTCCATTCCAAGTAGTGCAGATTAGATTAGTTGTTTAATAGTTTTCTTCCATTTGTGCCTCATTTCAAGTAGCAGGTTAGCAAGGAGAAAAAGGATCACCACAAGGTTTTTAGCAGGTATCTTGGCCTCACTTCCTCCCTCTGGGACCATGACTTAAGGAAGGGACCCTTAACTAGCCCCAAAAACACAGATTTTGAGTTATTTTAGGAGCTTTGGAGTTTGTTGTCTTTAATTTAGTATTTGGTTAGTTTTACAAGGTAGATTTCATTGTCATATTTTTCATCTCCATTTCTGCAGTAGATCTCACTCATGCTTTCATCCCTTTCAGCAACTTTCTTCATGCATATTATAGGCATTTGATTCATTACTTCTTCTTTTCTAGTTTATGAAAATGTACCTTGTTGCCAAGATTTTTGGAAGACACTCATGTTTTATGCTGATCAGGTGCTTCAGGAGGAGACTAAGAATTCATTGCCAGTAGCCACCTTCCATTTCATCCACCTTAGCCATCCCTTGTTTTCACCATCACCTTCACTAGTTTTTCATCATTTTCATAGAAATTCTCGCAAGCACATTGAGTGAATTTATCCATTTATTATCTTGGATATTGACTCCTGAGTGGCACTAGACCCTCTCCCACTCCATTCCACCCATCACACACCTTTCCTAAGCCTCCGATCACCTCCAACACCTCACATTTATCTCTCGACTGTATCTTGTAGGTTTCCTGTAATTCCTACAGGATCATCCTGTAGGTTTCTAGTAGATCCTGTAGGTTTCCTGTCAGAATTCTTGTAGGTTTCTAGTACATCCTTTAGGTTTCTTGTAATTCCTACAGGATCATCCTGTAGGTTTCTAGTACATCCTATAAGTTTTCCTGAAACGACCTGTTTCGAGGCTGAATTGATGGAAAACCTATAGGATGTCACCAAAAGCCTCCCAAGGACCCTCCACACCATCCAACCATTTCATAACCCTTCTAGACATCCTCAAGTATCCTTATTTCACCTACCACATCCACAAGAACAACTAGTTTTCATACTTGATTTTACATAAAATGACCAAAAAAGCAAACAAAATGTAGTTTAGTCTCTTAACTTGCACATTAGTGCTGTTTGATGCTTCTTACTTCTACAACTTAGATAGTAGCATTTGTTTCATATTAATTTAGCATTTCTACCTAGCATAGCTTCTTAAATGGTTAAATAGGTAATGGTGTGATTTAGCATTACATGTCGACCTTCTCCATTCTTGCAGTAGAGTAACTCTCTTAGAAGTGGATTTACCTTTCTTCCATCAAAGAATCAAGCTTCTTCTGACTCCATAGAAGTCTGGCTTGGAACCCCAGTGGTCTCTTTCCAGCTAAACAGTGACAGCAAGAAATACCATCACTTTTACTTGTGCATACAGCATTGTCACCTCCAAGTTTGTACGAAACTCAGGTTGACAAGTAAAGTTGGTAGCCCAGGAGTTGCAGCATCCTTGCTGCAATAATGGCGCTCATCACTTTATGGCATCATTGTCGGGGAGGTGTCTGAGTAGAATGTGATTACTGCTTTCTTTTCTTCTATTTCTTATCTTCAATATTCTGCCATTAGTTTATTTCTGCAAAAGTAATCTAGTTGTTTCCTTTCTTTCATTTTGCATTGTCTACTTTCCTTTCCATTTTGCAAGCAAGATTTCAATTCAACAAGTAGCTTTTTCATACTGTTAGTAATTTTCATTCAATCAACAATTTCAATTTTGCAAGTACTTTCCAAGTTTAAAAAAAATACAAAATCAAACCAAAAATATTTCCTTTCATGCCTCATAGGAATAGGGACAACTTAGGGAAATTTCTGCCAAATACCCCCATTGCATCCAACAACCAACCTTCTCTCTTCTTTGGTGGTTGTGAACTGGAGGAACCCATAGGTGAGAAATATGACGTATTTGAAGAACCTACAGGGGAAAAAGAAGAAGAAGAACCCATTCCTACTGAACCAATGGATGAAAACGGAAATGACAGAGGGAATAGAGAGAGAGTTGAAGGTGCCTTAACCATTAGGGAAATCAATGGGGACACTAAGATGAAAAATATTAGCCCCTCTACCCTACTTCATTTCCATGGCCTGACCACAGTGGACCCCACACTTTCCTATTTGAGTTTTCTATTATATGCCGAAACTATGACTATACAGATGACGAGAAAAAGTTAAAACTATTTCCATCTACCCTCAAGGATGCAACATTGCGTTGGTTCATGGATTTACCTAGAGATAGCATCACAACTTGGGCTCAGATGCAGTAGGCCTTTAACAAAAAATATCGGGACTAATGTTAGTCAAAGGATACTAAAGAAGAAATTTTCAGGATGACCATAGGCAATGATGAATCCCTAGAGGATTACGAAGAAAGATTCCAACATATTTACAAAAGGGTCAGGTGCACACTTGACCCTGAGTCACTAAAGTTGGTACTGCTTAGGGGAGTAAGGGAAGATCTTTTGGATACCTTACATCTGTTAGAAATAGGAAATATCTACCAATTACCCTATGACGATATCAAGAATGTCTTTCGAAACCATTCTAGGGCAGCTAGGAAAAATGGGAGGGGTAGTCAACCTATGGTTAGTACATCATCTTCCAACTCATCCATCAAGGGTGAAATTGGAAACATGCTGGAAGATTTCAAAAGTGAGATGTTGCAAACCCTTGCCTTGCAAATGGACACCATGCACATTAAGAGGAAGCATGAGGAATTAGAGAGAGACTTGGCCATTTTTTGTCCTAGATGCATGAGGAGGCATCCTAGGAATGAATTTGCACTGAAATCTATTGAAATTTGCTCAGTCTGTGAAGAAAACCAGTCCACAGAAAAGTGCCCTTCTTTGCCTGAACTCAAAGTTGTATATCAAGGAGTTGAAGGGGTCACTGAGAAACTTTGTTACATTAACCAAAGAAGACCTCATGGGCTTAGACCATACTAGCAGGGCATGCAAGGGTCATCCCATGCATATTACAATCCCAACCAAACCACAACCATACCTTCTTTGGGATCCCCTACTCATCCTTCCTGGTCTACACCACCTCCTTGGTCCTTTGCATCTAAGTATCACTCCCAGCCAGCCAGCCAATCATTTCAACCTTATGCTCCGCCACAACCTCAGTGGAATCCACCACTCCAAGGGTGGACGCCCCAATACAAAAATGCTCCAGATCTATTGCCTCCACCACCTACCCAACCATATCTCCTACACTCTACTCCACCCAAGCAACCCCATATGCATGGCCAGCCAAATCTAAACCTGAACAACAGGCAGGCTCAACAAGTATACAATGGAGAGACATCATATCTAGCTTATGTTATGGAAATCCAAGAGATTAACCTGAGATTTGTGAGAGTTCTCCTGGATAACCAACCTCCACCTCCACCTACGGAGGTTGAGGAAGAAAGAGAGGAAATCAATCTTAAAGTAAATCCACCCTTTCCTGAGAGATTAGCCAAACCACTCCAACCTACCCCAGAAGAGACTGAACTTCTGGAAGAATTGAAAAATCTATGTTTAAAGATATCGCTTCTCCAGGAAATAAAAGATGTTCCTGTTTACAATAAGTTGATTAAGGATAAGTTCTTCAAGCATCCATGGAGGTGAAAAAGGGATGCCCCTATCATCAATTTCATGTGCAGCTGTCCAACTTAATGCTGGGGCAGGTAATCTGTCCAAAACAATTGGACCATGGAAGCCCTGTAGTAGACATGCACATCAATGGCACCATTATCCCACAAACTCTGATCAATATTAGGGCTGCCATTAATGTGATGACCAAGGACACCATGCTCAAGCTCAACCTCCAAGCTTCATTAAGGAAGACCACAACAGTTCTGCAACTTGCAAATTGTTCCACAGTAACCCCTAAGGGAATTGTGGAGGATGTGATGGTCTCCATTGACTCTTGGGAGTACCCTATAGATTTCCTAATTCTCCAACCTAAGGTTAAGCTTACTGGTTACCCTCTCATCCTTGGGAGGCCATGGTTGGCCACTGTTGATGCTTACATTAGCTACAGAGTTGGGAATATGACCATCAAGAATGCGTATATGTCTAAGCAGTTAGTCCTATACCCTCCTCCTCAACCTTCTCTAGAGAATGACTTACCTTAATGGTTGGAGGAAGAGGAAGAAGATGAAGTTTATTTCGCCCAACTTTATACTTTAGAAGCAACCATGGGAGGAGGACAGCAGGATGAGGATGACTTGATTGAACACCTACTCTGAACTCCAACTCCCTGTTCATTGCCCTTAGAAGAAGCAGTAAAGGAAACCCAGAACAATCATCCAATTGACTTATGCTTAGCCGATTCCAACTCACTCCACGTTAAAACCATAGAATTCGGCCCAGAGAGAACCTTGACAATCAATCCATCTCTTTCTGCTCTCCAAGAAGAGAAGTTATGCAACATGTTAAAGGAAAATATAGAATCCTTCACTTGGAGTTACAAAGAAATGAAGGGAGTACACTCCTCAGTGTGTACTCACAACATATACATCAAAGAAGGCTGCAAGTTGGTCTGGCAACCATAAAGGAGGATGAATCTAGCTCTTAAAGATATAGTCAAAGAACAACTACAAAAACTGCTAGATACAAGATTCATTTACCCTAGCTCTGACAGTTAGTGGGTCTCTCCTTTGGTGTTAGTTCCCAAGAAAAATGGTAAGTGGATAATTTGTGTCGATTACAGGGAGTTGAACAAAGCCACAAAGAAGTATCATTTTCCTCTACCCTTCATTAACCAATTTCTAGATGGCATGGTAGGGAAAAGGTTTTTCTCTTTCCTAGATGGATTCAATGGGTACAACCAAATCTAGATCTGCCCAGAAGACCAAGATAAAACCACATTCACTTGTCCTTGGGATAATTTTGGCTATAGGGTCCTTCCCTTTGGCCTATGCAATGCTCCTGCCACTTTCCAGAGAGTAGGCCTGAGTATTTTCACTGAATTAGTCCATGATGCGGTGGAGATTTATATGGATGATTTTACACCTTATGGTTTTGATTTTCAAGAATCCCTATCTAACCTAGGAAAATTACTACACAAATGCATGGAAATGAACCTCTCTCTTAGTCCTGTAAAATGTGAATTCTTAATGACTGTAGGGACTGTGCTAGGTCATTCAATATCTCGGAAAGGACTGCAGGTGGACCCAAACAAAATAGCTATCATCCAAAGGGTCGCACCTCCTCAAAATCAAAGAGATTTCAGAAGCTTCCTAGGGTTAGCTGGATACTACTGAAGGTTCATAAAGGATTTCAGCAAGTTGGCCTCTCCTTTATATGGTTTTTTGGCCAAAGACTCTGATTTTATATGGTCAAAAAGTTTTCAAGAGGCCTTAGACATCCTAAAGGATAAGTTAACCATTGCACCGATTATCCGAGGCCCAAATTGGGCCCTCCCCTTTCATATCCATGTTGATGCCTCACACAAAGCCATAGGAGCAGCCCTAGGTCAGATAGATGAAAAACTGCCTTATGCTATCTATTTTATCAGTAAGAATTTATCAAATGCAGAACTAAATTATACAGTGACCGAAAAGGAACTCTTAGCTATTGTGCATTCATTAAACAAATTCACGCATTATATTACAGGTTATCAAACATTTGTGCATACTGACCATGATGCAATCAAATATTTAATGAACAAACCAGATGTGAATGCTCGAATTATAATATGGTTAATTTTATCACTAACCATTATTGATAAGCCTGGTAAGGAAAATGTTGTTGCAAACTTTTTTTCTAGAGTAAATTTGCCTCCAGGTGAAGAAGGAATGGTGGATGACCAGTTACTGGACGAGCACTTATTTTATATTTCAGTTCTCTCTCCATGATTTGTTGATATAGAAAACTATTTTGTATCATCACGGTTCCCACCAAACTTGTCCTCCAAAGAAAAGAGCAAGATAGTGAGTAAAAGTGCCCCCTTCACTTCGATTGGGGGAAATCTCTTCAAAATTGGCCCAAATAAAATCTTGAGAAGGTGTGTCAAGGAGGAGGAATTCTTTGACATCCTTCTGACTTGTCATGATGGACCTTGTGGAGGTCACTTTGCAGCAAATAGGATAGCATTCAAAGTGTTACAAGCAGGCTATTGTTGGCCCACTCTTCATCAAGATGTGAAAAAATACACTACTTAGTGTGATCGGTGCCAAAGGATGGGAAGGCCTACTCCAAGAGATGAAATGCCTATGCAGCCTCAAGTGACTTTCAAGCCATTTGACAAGTGGGGCATGGACTTCATTGGGCCTATTGACCCTCCTTCAAAACAAAAACAATACATTATTGTGTGAACTGATTATTTGACTAAGTGGGTTGAAACCAAGGCAATTAAGGCAGCAACAGAAGAGAAGGTGGTTGAGTTCCTAAGGGAGAATGTATTCTACAAATTTGGGTACCCTAGAGAGATGGTCACAGACCAAGGCAACTAGTTTACCTCCAACATGATTGAATACACTCTTAGCCATCACAAGATCACGCATATAACCTCCACTCCCTATCATCCACAAGCTAATAGGAAAGTGGAGGTGACCTACAGAACACTGGAGGGCATCTTGACCAAAGTGGTAAGAAACATGGGCACCTAGGCCTATAATACCACATGGAAGACCACCACTGGATTCACACCCTATGAGATGGTCTATGGGAAAAAGGCCTTGATGTCCATTGAATTTGAGTATAAAATATTAAGGATGGTGTCCCAACTAGATCTGGATCTTAGCAATGCACAGAAAGAGAGATTTTTCCAGTTGAATGGTTTGGATGAATTCAAAATGCAGGCCCTCCTCCATATAGAGGTAGTTCAACTTCAAAGGAATATCTGGCATGATAAAAATATCAAGGAGAAGAAATTTTAAGAAGGTGATTGGGCATTGCTATATGATTCTAGGTATAAAGACTTCAAGGGAAAGTTAAGGACAAGATGGCTAGGACCTTATGTTGTGGAAAGATGCCATGATAATGGTTCAGTGAAAAACATAACCATAGATGAAGAAGCCATTCCTTTACTTGTTAATGGACACCGATTGAAAATTTACAAGAGACCTTTCTCAAAAAAAGAGTTCATTGATGATATCAATAAAACAGTGATGATAGTGGAGCAAGTTCCAACTCCTCCCTCATCAAATCATTGAGAAAAATAAAAAAGAATGAGGACTCAGGTGAAAACCTCCATGAGGCACCTGAGTCCCATCATTGGGTTGAAAACCTCTTGAGGCAGCTCAGTGATGTCAAAACAAAAAAAGGAAGAGAAAAAAGAGAATAAGAAAGATCCCTGTGTGAAAACCTTTCTTGAGGCACCCAAAGAAAACAGCTAGGGTGAAAACCTCTTAGAGGCAGCCTATTTATTTTTCAAAAAAAAAAAATCATGAAATTTCCATTTGCAGTTCAGCAAGAAGGGCGATCAAGGAGCAAAGGAGGATCACAAAGAGACCCTTGTCACTCACATATTTATTTTTCCACTCATTACCATGCATTCCTCTATCATTTCTATTGTTTTTTTCACTCCATTGCTTCAGTTTATAAAAGGACTGTGTTTTCTATAGGATCCCCTGAAAACCTACAGGATGATCCTGTAGGAATTACAGTGAACCAGAAATCCCATAAGAAGCAGTCCTAGGGAAAATAAATGACTTTATAGGCCACTAAAATTCACACTCTTCATCATTAATCACCACACCTTGTCCACCATCATCATCCCTGCACTCACCATTAAAAAAAAAAAGTTTCAAGAGTATTTTTTTCCAGTCTTCGAAAAAAGGGAAACAGAGAGGAATAAAGAGCATCACCTTAATATTCCTTGCTCTCCACATTCCCATTCCTTCTTCCCATCCATGTCACCATCCTCACAACCCCAGCAAAAGAATGATTACAGAGTTCTGAGGGAGAAGCAGCTACAGGACATCTTGTAGGAAATCTTGTAGTAGCCTCTCCCACAAGATACCAATCATACCAGCAACAAGCCTTCAGTATGATGATCTAGAAGCTCCAAAGCAGCAGCATCAT
>APFE030279465.1:0-16444 GCA_000404065.3 Pinus taeda
AACAGAAGCAATAAACAGAACAGATCATCACACACAAGAAGCACACATGAACACCATGATATAAGGTGGAAACCCAATGTGGGTGAAAACCACGTGCTGCAATTTGTTTCTATCTTCCTTTAATAAGAAACTTCTTTTGCAATGTACTGGTGCAGTCCTTTACCAGTACGCAGGCTGCACCCTGCAGAGAGCTACAACCTTCTCTCATTCTCCAGCTTCTCCTGGAAGGGAGCTACAACCCCCATAGTTCTTGTACTAGCTAAGATACTAGTACGTAGGTGCCGACCTACAATCTTCTCTCCTCCAGGTACCACGTTTCATCAATTTTCAGAATGGATACACAGAAGCACAACTCTATAATATGAAGGCCACATTTCATCCAATTTTCATACTGGACCCATCAATATCATTGAAGCACACTATCAATCATCACTAACATTATCAATTCTCTTAATCATTCAATAATGAACCCTGTCAACGCAGTGCAGAACCCTGAACTCTGCAACACTATTCAGAATCAACTATATCATCAAGTCATAGCTCAATTTGTATACTCTACTTAGACAAGCCAAACCCACGTACATACGCGCTTTTATCAAAGCCAACCCGTGTATATATCTATAAATAATCAATCATGGCATGCAGCTTTTCATACTTAAGTTATACCCAGTTCAGAACATTACATGCGTCAGTATACAGATCTAGAACAAGCATAATCAACCATATAGAGATAGTTCATTCCAAACCATTTGATCCCGATTTATCCTTAGATTTTGTTCTCCATCAACTTGTGAGATCTCTCCTTAGCTTAGATCAAGCAACCCATAACCTGCATACTAGATCTCATCCTTCATCAGATTTTCAAGACTTTTTCCATCCATCTCCCTAATGATCTTCTTCTCCTTTTATAGTCTTAGGCTTCGCTCAATACCATGGTCCAAAACCATAACAAACCAATGTCATCAAATCAATACAAGGGATCAACACGTCTGACGAGGTACCATGGTCCAAAACCATAGGTTCAAGTTCCAAGGACTAACTGCCACGGACCAAAGGTAAGTTTTCCAACATATACGCGCTTTTCTTTGCATGAATGAGCATGCATACGCATACGCGTCTTGGTAATGCCTAACCAGCGTGTATACGCGACTTTGTCACAATGAACCTGCGTATATTTATATTCTCTTCATTCTTGTAGACTGATCCTTGCTTCTGACCTTCTGCACAATGATTTGTCATCTATGTGGTTTTCCATCAAGGACAACACTTATCTCATAATGCCAACAATCTCCCCCTTTGCACTTGATGGCAAAGCTAGCTTGTCACACTTTAGAACTATCGTCTGATTCCTTTGAGTTGTCCTGCCTCCCATGCATTCAGTCACATCTGATATCTCTTCTGCAGATTCATCTAAGTATATGTAAGTGAGATGATCTTCTATGAGAGGTTTGCCATCAAGTACAAAACATGATTCATAATGCCAACAAAAGACATGGGTCTTATGCACTACTTTTTAGGCATGGAGGTGTGGTAGAAAGATGGTGAAGTATTTGCGTCTCAAGGCAAGTATGCCGATAAGATACTCAAGCACTTTCACATGGAGAAGTGCAAGCTCATATAGACTCCTCTAGCTGGGAACTGGAGGAAGGAGGATGCTACTTCAGGTGAGGTAGTAGCTACTACTATTTATCGGCAGTTGGTGGGTTCACTTATGTATCTGGTGAACACACGACCTGACTTATGCTTTGTAGTGAACCAGCTAAGCCAAGCTATGGTTCAGCCTACCAAGTTGTTTTGGAAGGTAGCGAAGCATGTGCTGAGATACCTCAGAGGCACATCTTAGTTTGGATTGTGGTACAGATGGACAGAGGGAGTGAAGCTTGAGGGCTTCACAGATGTAGATTGGGCAAGGAGTCCATCAGATTAGAAAAGAACTTCTAGAGGAATCTTGAACCTTGGTTCAACTGTAGTTTCCTAGTACAGCAGGAAACATAGATCAGTTGCACTTAGCTCAAGAGAGGCTGAATACATGGCTGCTAGTTAGGCTGCATGTGAGGCCATTTGGATGTGGAAGATTCTAGAGCGATTGTTTGGTCAGAGGATGGATCTAACTATGATCTACTGTGATAATCAGAGTTGTATCAAACTCTCTGAGAATCCAGTTTTTCATGACAAGTCCAAGCACATTGATATCCGGTATCACCATCTTTGAGATTGTGTGGTCAAGAGGATCATGTTGTCGATGTATGATTCGACCAAGGAACAGGATATGGATATTTTGACCAAGGAATTGTCAAAATGCAAGTTCGAGTTCCACAGAGACACGATCGGGGTTACTGATAATCCATTTCTTGTTGAGAGGGAGTGCTAAAAATAACAACAAGAAATGCTAAATATAGAAGTGCTAAATTTAGTACTGCTATAAATAAAATTTCGGGATACTTTATTATTTTAGTTAGTCCATGAACTAAAATAGAGAAGTAAAAATTTGAATTTGATCTTAGCAGTTGTTTGTAAAATAATTTATTAATTCACCATGAGTTAATTAGTTGTAGAAAATCAAACATGAAGTCTATGTGGGGACATGCAAGAGTATCTCCATTAATTGAGGAATTTATCCATCAGTTAAAGAGATAAGGATGAGTTGTAATTAGTTGGCTCAGTTAACTGAGTCAAGTCCAGTTAGATTAATTCAAACATTTTGTTGAATTAATTGTGAGTTCAGTTAGTTAATGCATGTAACTGCTGCACTTCAGATAATTGAATATTCTCTCATAAATAACTCATGCATGTTAGTTTAGACATAGACCCAGTTGAGATCAGATGGAGGGACAATGTGCTATCAGTTGCAGGAATATTCCATTATGAATATCTCTTGCGTGTAGAAGGAATTCTTTCCTTGAGGATTGCGTAGTTACTTCTTCAGTTTTGTGAGTGTGATGAGGCCAACTCACACATGTGGCATCACTGGACCCCAAGAAAAACTGCACAAGGAAATAGGAGGCTTGGAGGGCTTGAGGAGGATATATACTGTGTCTATTCAGTCTGTGAGTTGTATTTGTCTGATTGCAGAGAAAGTAGGATATCTTGAGAGTTGATTCTTTTTGTAACTCGAACATATTTCCAGTTGTATGATAATACAGAGATTGGGGTTTTAGGCTGAGGCTTTCCCCGGGTTATTTCTTCTGTGTTATGTGTGATTGATTTCTTATTCTCAGGTATATGTGTTCTCATTGATCTTACTCAATTCAATTAAGCTTCCGCAAAGTTTCTTGTAGAAGTAGATATTGTATTTTGCTTTAGTCTATTGCATAATTTGTTGATCTACAATGGTAATTTCTACAATGACAGATGGTCAAGTCCTGCATTCAACCTACCTGGCTTCATAATAACCTCAAAGTCATACTTCTGGAATAGCGGCAACCATCAATAGATCTTCCCCCCCCAACATAGGCTTATTGATCAGGTATTTCAAGGCAGAATGGTCTGTGTACATTTTGAAATGTCCGCCCAACAAATAGTGCCTGAATTTTTGAAGCACGTACACCATAGACAATCCTTCACACTCTATTATTGAGTAATTATTTTCAGCCTTCGATAGTTTCCTACTCACGAAGGATATAGGGTGGTCCATATCTCCTTCACCAGCATGTGTTAGTACTGCTCCCAATGCAATGCAAGAGGCATCGAAATGTACATGGAATTCCTTCTTCCAATCTAAGAAGACCAAAATCAGTGCGGTGACTACCCTCTCCTTTAATACATCCAAACTACACTGACATTCTTCATCCCAATAGAATGTAGCGTCCTTCTTTAGAAGTTTCTCCATAGGCACAGTAATATGAGCATAAGCCTTGATGAACTTCCTATAATATCTTGTATGTATGAGCATTGCACGCAATTGTTTGACACTTCTTGGCACCTCCAAATTCACTATCATTGTGATCTTGGTAGGGTCCACCATCATCCCTTGCTTGCACACCACATGACCTAGAAAGATCCCAAAGGGGACACAAAATAAACACTTCTTCATATTCAACGTGATCTGGTATCTGCAGCATGTATCCAGCATCAGGCGCAAACTTGCTACATGGTGCTTCACTAGACTAAACACCATCCAGTCATCAGAATACACCTCCAAGAACTTACGAATCAACTCCTTAAATGTTGCTATAAGTACACGAGAGAATATTGCAAGCACATTCTTGAGTCCAAATGGCATTATAGTATACTAGAAACAACCCCATTCCATTGTGAAGGTTGTTTTGCTCCTATCCTCTGGCACGATCTTGATCTGATGGTACCCCGAAAGCCCATCAGTGAACAAATAGGAATCCTACCTTCCAAGGTTGTCCAATACTTCATCTGTAAATGGCATCGAGAATGAGTCATGGACATAGGCATCATTAAGTTTCCTCGAGTCTACGTAGATCCTTATTCCTCCCTTCTATTTCTTCCCCTAAACCACCATCGGGCTCACCAATCAGATTCTTCCACAGGTTCGATGATGCTTGCTTCCAGCATCTTATCCAACTCCAAGTGAACATTTTCCTTGTATTTTGGATTAAGACAATACGACCTATGCTTAATAGGCTTCGCATCCGGTTTCAGAGTGATTTTCATCACACCTAAGTTGCCTATTATGCCCTTCAGGCCCGAAAACTTGGTAGGAACAATATCCTAATACTCGCAGAGTAACTTAGCAACTTTATCCACTATGGCATCATCCTAGTAATCCCCAATCTTTGCAAATTTTGGCTCCACTTTAGTACCAATGTTCACTTTCCTTGTCTTTAATGGCGTGGCGATGTACAGGTTCTCTATTTGTGGACCTTCAACTTTGCAATGCCCTTCGGCCTCTGGAATATTAATATTTCTTGGATCTTCTTCCTCCCCCTCAGCGATCACATTATAACATTCTAGCGCATGGCCCAGTTGGTTGCTCCAATCTAGTTGAACCCACTCCAAAGGTTCCTGCGGGATTCTGAAGATCATTGCCTTAATCTCCTACAGAGCTTCATCAATGCTCTTGAACCTATCTTCAAAACTGTAGGTCATTCAGAATCCTTCCCTTAATATATCCCACTCTACGGTGCCATGGTGGAGCTCTATCTCTAAATACTAGTTCATAGGAATTGTATCCAAAGTATGACAGAATAAGTGCACCCACTCCAGTTGTGGCTCCGATCCATAAGATTTAGCCCACTTTGCTAGATGATCGAGTGGATTATTTCTCCCATCGTATTTCTCAGTCAGTCAAATTTTAGGATGACCAAATCACAACCTCATCATTGTTCTGTAATCTCACCATCCATCGAAGTTGTCCTTATGCGTCCCCACCATCTTGCAGGTGTAGCGTGTCGTACCAAGTCTAACGCTAGGAAGCAGTGATACTCAGGTACCTCTCATTCAAATGCATCCAAAAACTTATCTATTCCAGTTACACCATCATAATAGTGTAAATTTCTTACCTCTGACGATACGCATCACAACGATTTAATCATCATATTACGTCGTAGCATGCATACTTCATGTAGCTGATTCTGCTAATGCTCCAATTCTTCATCTAAATCTGAGGTACAGGAACTTTCTCGATCCCATGCAATTTGTCTATCAGTCGTTGGATTAATCCAGTCTTGATCTCGCACTATTATTTTGTAGATCTGATCCAAGTCATCATCACTTTCTTCATAGTCACGGACCAATTTAGTACACTGTGGTCCTTCTACAGGGTCCAACGGTACTACAACCCGAAGTGATTTCCTCTCAAACAACAGTGTCCTCTTCTTCAAGTTGATGAATCCATTCATATCAATGGCCCAGTCAATTCCAAGGAGCGCGGGGTATGGATTTTTGTAGTCAAAGATCTTTATTACTTCAAAATCATCTAGCGCGGTCACACCTTCTATATCTACTGTTACTCCATGTAGTCATCCCATAGGGATGGTCTTCTGTTGGTTTTCCATTCTAAGTTGGATCAAAGACCACTGTAGCACAAGTCTCCCCATTCTCTCTCATGTTTTCTTAGGCAAAACATTCGCATCCGACCCTAGATCCAAGATAACCTAGTCCATCTCATATTCTCCTATCTACGTGGTGAACCTCATCTCGAGCTCAGTTCTTGCCTTGTGTTTGCCAATTTTTCTAACTACGTGATTTCCATCAGGAGTGCTTTCTTTACTAGCACACTTTTTTATCAATTCCTGCAGGCCTTTCATAGCCTTTCTATCTCGCAGAAGTTTCATGCAAGTCTCCAAGAACGTGATAAGCACAAAGGGATCAACCTTTGTAGTCACGTTGGTTTCTAGTACATTGTTCTGGCTTCTTAAGGTTGAGGCCTTAGCAAAGATTTTCTTGGCTTCCATAAACGTTTCTTTTGCATGCTCTAGATCAAAACCATCTTCCTTCTCTGGGGCTCTACGGACCCATCCCTCCCTTTCAAGTTGTTTTCCCTTATAATCCCTAGTTGTTATCTTGCTTCTCAGCATGATATTCACATTTAAATCTTCCTCATGGGGCTCATCTCTCATCATTTGTAAGTTTTGTGTAGGTTGTTAAGGTTGCACCTTTTTCTCCTGCATCTTAGTGATCAACACAGGGCATTCTTCTATAGTGTGGTCAAACTAGCTGCAGTATTGACATGATAGGTGTGTCTGATTCTGACACTCCCACGCGTAGTGCCCTAGTGTTCCACAATTATAACAGATAACTTGTTCGCAACTTCTACCAGGTCCTCCTTCACCTCGGCCTCATCCTCGTCCTTGATATCCTATGTGTGCTCTTCTGGCGCCCTAGTCCAAAGGTCGATTTTCTACTTGCATCCGATGCGTAGGTGTTCTTTCCATCATTAGTTCATAGCTGTGACAGTGGCGCTCATAATGGCCCACTGGTTTGTAGAAGTTGTAGAAAAACTGTTGTGGTGTCTGAACAAACTTTTGAAGCAAGTGACAGTTATCTTAGTGTGTTTTCTAGCCACCTGACAAATAGCACACCATAGCGCAGCCCCCATACTCGGCCCTACTAGAGCTTCTGGCCTCAGGGGAATTGGTCCCCCTCCTGTGATATAGTTCGCAAATACGGGACAGTGGTCTTTATCATGCCCTTAGCTTTCTTCAAGCTCTGCAAATCCAAGTAGAGGTTCTACAACTGGGAGTGAATTTGTTGTACCCCCAAGGTTCATCCTTCATGGGTATCGCATGCAATCTCATTATGATTTCCAGGCTTCTACATGAGTTCCTATCTTCTGTTGTGACAGAGCAATCCTCAAGTGCAGCAGAAGTGAGGCTATAAACCACTCTCAGTGCTGACCATCTGTGAGTTGCATATTAACTTCATGAATCACACATTTCAACCTTTGATCTAGATCCCAAGGCATTTCATCGACCCTCATCGTGATCTCCTTAAATCCGACTACTAACTTCGAGTCAAACTTAGGTTTACAAAATTAATTATTTAAAGCAGCCTTAGTTTTTGCTAGCATTTCCACTGCATGATCAGAATAGTAATTAATATATCATGTTAGCGCTCGATCCTACAGAGAAATAACCACCCGCACCTTCTTTATATTATCATTAGTAATATGTTGTATTGTCCACACAGCATTCGCAACAAACCAAAACAGATTTGTATCTTCGCTCCCTATACCCTTAAAAATCAACAACTTCATTGTGTTTGACATGGAAGATGGTGGTGGTGGAGGTGGGGGTGTAGGTGAAGGTGTATGCGTTGGAGGTGGAGGTGGAGGTGGAGGTGGAGGTGGAGGTGGAGGTGGATGGGTGATGTATCTGATGAAACCCCAGAGTGATTAGTTGAACAACGCTTTAGGGTGGGGTTCGTTTTACCCCTTCGTCATCACTCACACGGGGTCCAATCAAAGGACAGTACTCCGGTCCTGATCCTTCACAATTTCTAAAGATCCTCACACTTCGCGTAGATCCAAACATAAAGGCAATGGCATAACCCTTTTTTCACACAAAAGAATTTTAATCCAGGTATTCAAAGATCTCAGATATTTAACTCAGGGTCCCTTGAAAAACCTTCACTCTGCTTCGTTGTAGCTGACTGAGGTATCAATCGCGAACTATGTAACAAATCCTCCTATAATTCGATCGAGCCAATGATCGAAATCCCACGCAATTTTATCTTCAGAGGCTTCCAACCTTCGCACGAGTTCTGGGGTCCAAACTATTGGACCGTCAAGCCTCCACCTCCCTTGGCTATCCACCAACTTAGCTATCCACTCATATAACTCGATCGGGAATATGCAGAATAAAAATTCATGTATTTCCATATACAAGTATCTTTCTAAGCACTGCTCCTTGGACAAGCATGGATTAATATTTTCTTACTCCACTAATTCATGAATCTTTCTATCCAACCACTTCTTAATTTCCTTCTTGGTCGGATTCCAGGGATGTGACAACACACATCTCCTTAAGCGGATCCCAGTCATAACAACGAAACCATTTATTGGTTTAGTGGGTCCTGGCCTAGGTTCAAAGTTAATTGTGCCAAACAAAACCCTATACTATTGGCCCTTTCGGCATCAACCTGCATAGTGCAGGTTGTAGTCTCACCCAGAGATCAGTGTGATGTATTTTATTACCCTAGATTTTCCTTCACGCGGATCTATAATCCCGTAGGGCTCAGTACTACAACTTCCTTTAAACGACCCCTAGACCTTCGCAAAGGTCTACGATAAGTCTTTGCGGACCCTTAACAGTTGAATCACCTACTTGCGCGCATCATAAAATAACCCTAGATCTAAGCTCTCCCAGATCTACTTAAGTATTTAATACACATAACATAATGCATTACAATCTTCACAAAAGTGCTTAACATGCATTACGTACAGTTAGTAAGACTTATCTCATAGAGTCGTGTATCAATAGATCAATATTTCATAAGGACATTATTCAATCATAGCATATATCGTAATCATTATTAAACAGAAGTAAATATATAACCACAAGAATTCTTCAACAATCTTATTTATTGATCTTCAATATGGTGTTACAGAATCAAGGCTACCCTGCGCACTCAGTTGCAAGGATTTGGCACTCAACTGTGGACCCTACTCTAGGCCTCTACGGACTCAGCTGCAGATCCTGTCCCTCCTCTATGACTCACCTCTTTTTGCTATCTTCTATTGACCCATTACATCCATTATCATCAAATCATCTACCTTAGACTCTCTAAGACACACCTATTTATACAATCCCATGGTCTGCGGACCATGGGTGGATCTCAAAACTGACTCAACTTTACATGAACAAGGGGCTAAAACCCCTTTTACTCCTAATTACCTACTCGCTCTGCATCCACAAATCGCAGAGAGTTTACATCTTTTTACAAAAATTACATCAAAACTTGGGTTTTTAACCCCAAAATTGACCCATGGGACCCCATCCCAATAGGAAAAGATCAATAAACTCAAAAGAGGCACATCCTGAGAACAAATTCCTTAAAAAACAATACAAAGTGTTGAGGTAGTAATTTCATTATAGCCATCTATTGAAAAATTCATTGAGGGTGAAGAAGACTATGTTAGATTTGTACAACCAAAAATGTAAACAAGTCACCTTTCCAATCAACCTAAGAGTAGTACATGGACAAAGGATAAAGACAAAGTGTTGAAACAATTAACCAAATAAAAGGTAATTCCAGAAAGGTGCAAATTCAATGTAAAAAATTACATGTGGAAATTAGTTATAATTATGGTTGGGAAAGTAGTTTCTCTTTGATTGCTCTAAAAGAAAAAGGATGTGTACATGTAAGGGGTTGACAAATATTTATATGAAACTTTTATTTTTATTAATTAAGCTATCACATGTTGAATTCATGAGTATTATCATGACGTGTGAAATATGATTTTCTTATAAATTGACATACTTGGCTTCCCTGGATGAGCATAACATTTCTATTTTCAAAGCCGGAAGGATTAGTGGTTGGTTAGTGAAATGACCTAATGCTACCAACAACCTTTAGACCACCCTTTCAATTACTAAATCACAGGTTACCTTTAGATTTGAAGAAAGGGCTTGTGAAGCAATTGATGTATAATCATTTTCTTTCCTTGGTGGAAAGTATAATTGAAATTTGTTACCAATCATACAAATTCTCTTGTGATGTTTTTCTACAATTCAATTCCATTTTCACATTTGTAAACAATGTTTCGATGATGAATTTGGAAAACTGTTATTTATAAAAACATAAATCCTCAAACAAACAAAAAAATACATGTTATCATATTCATGTGTTTTTGTTAAATTAACCATACGTTATATACTTGAAACTTGTTTTCTTTATTTAGTTTTATTCCTTTGCCTTTTAAATTTACATTTAAACTTCTTATTATTCAATCAATCATATATTTCCTTATGCATTTATGAAAATTATCATGATTAGGTAGTATCCTGATAATTATTTTTATGTGGAACGATAGTATGTGAATTGAATTAGTAAAACTAAGAAAAATGTTCCTTCATTCAAGTTAGTGATAAACCTAGTATAAGTTTCTAAGTTCATAGATTGATTTGTTTTGCCCAAATTTGTATCTACTTCTTTTTATAGATTTTTGCTTATATTTATAAATTAATATATCATTATAGAAATAAAATTATGTTTTTGATAAATCGGATTTGGAAACAATATTCACTGATCAAAAGGGTCAATGTTTGACATTAAGCGGAAGGTCAATAGTCCATTAAATGCCTTGATTTTTCCTCTCTTGTGAAAGACAATTAGAGAAACAACAATTAGATATCTAGTCATAACCATACTTTCAATAAGGAAAAAAAACATAATTCAATGAAATTAAAATAGAATATATTTCCTTTAATATTGAATTTATATTATACATTGAAATAAACTATAAAAACATATTTAAAAATTTATTAATCATCATCTTTATTAATATGATATAATTTAAATTTCGATCTAATATTATTAAGAAATTATATCTAATATATTTATGATTTATCCCTGATAGAGGATTCACGCCATCAATTCCTGATCAAACCATGAATTAATCTACTAATTAACCAAAAATTAAACCAAAATTGATGAAGCTAACATTATAAATAGAATTAATTTATTTTCATATATTTTAATTTTATTTATTTAAATTTGATTTTTCATGCAGGTAAAAAGCCTTTTGTGACTGTGTTTCCCTGGGACATGCCGCAAATTCTAGAAGACAAGTATGGAGATTTGTTAAGCAATTTGGGTCTGTTTGATGTAAAAAATGTGTTCAAGGATGGAGCGGGCGTGCAAGGTTATGAGGCATGGTCGCTTGTGGACAACCTTGAGTGGTCAAGTGGATATAATTATCGATTTGGTTTACATAATGTGGATTAACAAGAAAATTTAAAATGATACGCAAGGGAATCCGTGCAGTCGTTTTAAAACATCCTCAAGCTATAATTCAAAGTGCCAAATACATTCAATATTTTCAAAATATCTTTATAGCTCCGAAAGTTACTTCATATTTTCACCATTTGAGCAATATTGTGAAAGCTACCTTACTTTGAATATGTCTATTTGTTTGGATGGACTATAATTTATCTATTTTACCTCATGTTTCTATATCTTAGTTGAAAAATACACATGTGTGCCTGTTGATGCCTTGAAATGTCAGTGTTAACATTGGGGAAACCATCCAGTCGGGACGTTAGAGCAGATCCTTTTTCGTTTCGGATGATGACTCTAACTAGAATTATGGGACCAATTTTCCTTTCTATGAAATTATAAGAAATGAATTCAACAAAAGTATGAAGCTCTGATACAACTAAAACAAAAAAATAAAGATCAACGACTTAATATCAATCCCGGGAAAGTTGTTTATATATGTGATTATAGATATTTCATAATTAACATGACAATGTAGATTATCGTGTGATTATGAATTTAAAACAAAAAATATAACTAATTTAATTAAATATTTAATCAAATTATCTTATAAATTCATCACATATATGACATCTCATTGTTCTTATATACACTTTATGATTCCAATCCAACATATCAATAGTGATGATGTACAATTGTTATAGAAAATATTTAATGACCAATATCAAATTTCCATTCAACTCTTAAACAAAAGAATAACACAGAGATAATAGTACCTAATATATTGTTGCTCTGCTCATGAGTAAAATGGTGATGGTTCAGCTATATATTAAGAAAAACTGAAGTTACAATAATGCAAGGTTGAGCCTTCTTTCAAAAATTCAGAACCCTTTCTCATTAAAAAACGAAGGAATTTATAGTTTCATAAGAAAATATAAATATAGCAAATACAGTAACAACTCTAGGCAGTTTCAACAAACGTAACCAAAATAAACCAAAAGAGACAAATTTAGAATCTGTTGTAACAAAATATCTAAGCCCATGAAGAAGATTGTCCTCCCATTCGTTGTTGCAACTGGTAGATATTTGTCATGTTCTATAACAAAGGTTGAGAACTTGGTTGAATTCGCCTCTGGATGATGAAGATTGTGTCTCTTAATGTTGGCAACATTTGAATGGTGGTATTGGATAAACACCGGAGCATCAACCACTGACTGTGTGGCTTGACCAAAAACTACCAATGACTTTCTAAGTTGATTTTAGATAGTTGATTTATTAACTGTGGCTCGCTTTTTGGAAGAATCTCGCCACATTTTAGTGAGTGGTTTAATATCTAGCAATGCTCCTTCGGGGAAATTTGATATAAGATTTTCTTAAAATAAGTTATCACTAACTGCCTCAATGAGTTTATTTGAAATATCTCTTGCATGGAACATTGTTGCCTATGTCTGCTTAAGAAGAACTTCCCATTCTCTAAAAACAATTTGCTTATGTGATTCTTCAATTCTAGGAAGATTAACTAATCTTCCATCAACGATGTCTTGCCATGTAAGGAAACCTGCAATTTTCTCTTCAATGTCATCAAAATAAGTTTTGATATCTAATAACTGATCAACTATGGAACTGGTTATATTACATAAATCATGAAGAGTTTCCAACTTTTGACAAAATACAATATGTTTTTGAGAAAGGAGAGCGTTTAACTCTTTTGATTCCTTCTTGAACTATGTCAATTCAGGATTAAAACTTAGTTTTTCACTCCTACTCTACACTTTTTGTATTTGAATGTCTCAGGCCTACAAATTAGTATCACATTGAACCTTGAGGGCATCTAAATGGTTCTGGAGTTCAGTGATTTGTCCTTGCCATTGCTCAGCAATATTTTGTTTCTCAATTTCAAAACATTGTTCCAAGTGCACAATTATGTCTTATTTTTCTTTTAACATGTGTTTTGCTTTTGTATCGTTATCCATTGTTGTTGAAGCATAGGCTCCTATGAATTGAGGGAGCCTTCCCAGCTCCTCTGTAGGATTGGTCAAAGATCCTTTCCATAAAAACTCAAAAGAAGTATTTCGAGGGACTAAAGCCTTGGACTGATCAATTTTTCTTTTCTTCCTCTCTCTTTTGACAATAGCCTTATGCTAAGGACTATAAAAGACATTAAGCAAAGGAATTTCTTCAACCCTTAACACAACCTCAAATGTTGGGAAAGTCTGTATAATTTCAGTGTCTTCATCCCCTAAAGGCTTCTCATAGGCCTTTGTTGTTATCGAAGTTTGTTCAAGACTTCTGGAAGTGTCTTGAACTCTCGCTTATAGGGGAGACTTTAAAACTTGAGGTTCATCGACCTTCAGAGCCTAGTTATATTGCTACCATATTTCTTCAAGCCTGGTATTAGGCATAAGCCCCTCTGCTTGGGAGGAAGAAGAAGCACATGTTTCTCTTGATTGAGATAGACCAACAGTCTGTGTGGAACCAACAACCATGGCATCATCTTGAACTGACCTTTCCTGAGGAATTCTCAATGATTCCATACGCAAATTAACAAGCCTTGCAACTTTGTAATGGGTGAATTGAATCATCTCTTATGGAATCATCTATTGTTTTGCATGTCTCATAACCACTGAATAAGTAGAAGCCTTCTCAATCAGATCATCAAACTTGTCTAGCTCGTGAGAAAACTGCCCGATGCTCAATGCTACATAACCTTTTTGATAGTTTGATGGGGATCATATTGTCTGTTAGGAATGGTGGGGAAATTGAGCTCTCAAATAACATTAATTTCAATGCTTGCATGCTTTAAATTATCCAAAGCATATATACCACATGGAATAGGAAAAACGGGCCACATTTTCTTATTTGATTCCTTTAAGGCTTTTGAAATACCATTTCCTATGGTTTGGTATGCTATTTCTTAGGCAAGAATCTTGTCAGAGACAAATAGAGGCAAGACATGAGGGCAAGAAAGACTACCAAAGACTCAAACATAGGTAAATAACTCTTCGTCGAACCAATTTCCTATCTGAAGCAAGTCTATTACGGCTTCAGGGGATACCTAAGGAGTTCTTTTATAAAAAATGATCTGGTCTGGTGAATAGTTAGCATGACTCCATCACAGATTTTATAAAAATGAGGTTGATATTTTGAATCCCAAAGAATATCGTGATAGATGTGGATAAGGGTTGGGTATTCTAAAGTCCACTTCCACCCCATAGAGGTGAAGTCCATAGTGAAACACAGGGCATCCATTATGTAAGAACTCATGTAAAAGGGAGGAATTATGTTTTCTGAGACTTTACACTTGCTTCTAAAAGCCAGGATATGAGAGGCTAGGTTATATAAAAGTATATTTCCCCAATCAAAGATATATCCTTCTGAAGCCCCATCAATCAATGGTGTCCATTGATCAGTGAACTTCTATGTATTAGGGTAAGCAAAGAGTCTACACATCATAGCGGTGATTTATCAATAAGGGAAAACAAGGGATTCAACTGTGTACTTACCCGAATCCTCTCGCTTATGCTTGTTTGGAACTCTCCTCCATGCTCTAATAGGCTCTGACGCAAGGTCATCTTCCTTCATGAATTTTTCCACAAACTTCTTGTCATATTTGTACTAACGCTCTGCCAAATGGTACATTAGGCTAAAATCCTTGTCGGTGAATGAGTTAATGATTGTATGCTTCATTGTCACAATATTTCTTTCAGAAATGATCAAATTGTCAGCCACCCATCGAACCATGTATGTATAAGGAAAGATTTTAAGGCGTGCTACAATTCTATGCAAGAATGAATTATCAACATCACTATAGGTAGTGTCTAAGACTGGGGTAGAATCATCAATTGTAACTATTCTTTGCGTGACCCTAGGCCCCTCATCTTCAAATATATTATACATGGATTCCCAAGAAGATTGTCCTGAGTCTTTGGTGCAGATTGTGTTTGAAAATAACCCTGGCATGACATTTTTTTCTTCTATAGTTTCCACTGGAGGCATAGAAGATTGCTGCTACGCAGTAGGTTTATTCTATTCTTTCGCTACCTTGGACATTTATTCACTGTTGCGGTAGTCGGTACTAGCGTGTAGCAAAGATATAGGGATGAGCGATAAACTTTACTTCACAGAGGTCTTAGCGCAAATAATGAGACTTTACACAGCAATCATCTTCTTTAAGGAAAATCATGATAGAATCGAATTGTAATGAATGTAAGAGTTTATGATTTTGAAAATAATAAATTCACCACTCTTAAGCATTAAGTGTGAAAATGTTCACATGGACTCATCCAAATCAGCATATCGGAAGAATTGGAGGAATGAATCGTGGATGCATTCGAAAGTTACAATAATGGTAACTTTTGATAAAGGGAATTTGATGAAGTAGCATCTATTGAAAGGAAGTGGGAAGCGATATTAGAGGTTGCATATTGGAGGTTTAGTATCGAGGGTTTAAGAAATGGACTTCCAATATGAAATTTCTGACAAAGAGGTCTTAACGAAAGTATCGAAGATATGGGCAATGGGATCTATAGGGGATATCAAATATCGGAAGGGACGAGTATCACAGGTGATAGGCATCGAAGCTGGGAGATATCAAATGTGTGAAATATCATATGTGTCGCAGTTTACAAGTTACGATATATGGGAGGGCCTATATAATAAATGACAGTTGTGTGGCAGTGACAATTATAATATTCGTTTTACAGAGGTGAGCGAAACTTATAATAAACCTTTAATAAAGCCCTTTAATAAATAAGGAGATCATCGGATAAGTGTTATTTTAGAGAAAGGTTTTACCCTAAATTTCACAAACGGAAAGTTACAATATAACAGGGACCTGTTGGAAGTCTTCCGATAATGCTTTGATTTTTAAGAGAAAGGGCCTATCAGGGTTTATATTTTGTGGTAACATTGTTAGGGTTAAGCTCTGATATATGGGCTCAGATGTGGGAAACCTTTAGTGTTATAGACATTTTTGGGCACTTCAACCTCAATCACAAATGTCCATAAACTGAGGGCTCCTAAGTCCCTAAAAGTGTTGCTTCACTGCCTAAAGGAACAAGGTCAACTGATTACATCATCTCCCAGAAGTTCTCCA